>JAFBJS010003308.1:160621-187732 GCA_016785265.1 Paraplagusia blochii | reverse complement strand
CATCCTTTTTTTAATTTTTTTGATAGATTTAATATGACACAGTTAACTATGTTGTTTTTAAAATCTCTTTTTGTGCACAGGTTTCTCGTCCACTCATGGAGAGTGTTCCTTTGGACGTTCGCTCTTTCTTCCTTTACGGCCTGCTATGTGGGCACAACACAGACAGGACTCTGGCCATATGCAATATATATATTTTGCAATAATGGAGACATGATGCGATACAATGTCCAATCTTTGCCATTTGCAATACAACTTGGAGCAGAAAGATTTGCAGTTTATATATATATATCTACATATACCAAGATTAGATCATTTATGGCATGCCATTCAGGAATTTAATGGTTGGATATATATATATATATATATATATATATATATATATATATATATAAAGTCTGAATCAGTTCACACATGCCAATCTCTCATCCACACCTAACCTCTTAGAGTCCCACTCTGTCTGGCCTGTCGCGTGATCCTCCCATCTCCTTTTAGGTGATTAGGGAAATGCACCTCTAATAGGCTTGAGGTCATTAACTACTGACGTCTTTATTTTAGGTAATAGAAGGCCATGATAAAAGTAATTGTATTTCTTTTCCCGATTATTTAGAATCATGGCCCCAATAAGACAATTAAACTGCAAAAGTGCCGAGTGGCTGCAGCACATTACAATGACTTAATGGGCTGCATATGTTCTTTTCAACTGCACTATTTGATTGAGGCACTCTTGTTAATTTGCAATGCAAGATTTCCTCCTGCCACTCAGAACCACTCAGGCCAAATTGGAACGACAAACAAACATATGGTATGCTAACAGCAAAGCCCTTTACTGTAACTACAACAGGAGTTGTGATACAGTATGATGTTTCATCCAAAAGATTTGGGGACCCTTTTTCGATTTTAATGTTTAATTAAAATCCTAGTGAACGCACATTTAGTTAATAACTTGTTGGGAATTTAAAATGGGTCATTCCAGTAAGCAACCACTTTTGTTACAGAGTGCATTTGTCCACAGTTCACTGTAGCTGTGAGGGAAAGAAAACTAACTCTCAATATTGACCTGGTCTGTAGCTTGAGTGCAACCAACTTACATGTGCCATGTCTTGTTTTATTAAGGGAAATAATAAGGTAGAGTGTAAAGAGTAATACTCTATTACATTATGAACAGATAAATTTACTTGTAACTTTCAGTGGAGCTTCTGGTGGGCACTTCTGACAAGGTTAAAACAGGCTTAGACTGGTTATCTCATGAGTAACAGTGCATTTCTATGTTGCTGCCCTATCACGAGTGCCCCCATTCCAGTAAACATTGCTTAACACTAAGAGGGAAAATAGACTATAAATATGACAGATGGTAATGGATGGGGACTGCTGATCTTGGTGGTGGTGCACTTCACTACCTGCTAACAAACATTTTATAAAAGACTGTAAAAAAAACTGGTGTCACTGATACACCAATAAGGTTGCATGGTTAATCTAAATCTTATCTTCTAATTTACACACCAGTAGGGGAACTATATATATTTTCTCCTGGTTATAATAAAAGTAATATTACCATAAATATAAAACAATAATAATTGAACTTGATTTACTTTCCCTTAATATAATTTCGCATCTCATTTTAGGTATAGTAATTATTCTATTTTTATTTTGAATTCTATGTTTTAAACCCTTTACACCTGATTACCTTTTTTCAACTGGATGTTAAACTGTCGGCCTTTGTTCTTCAGGTAGGAGCTGTTGGATGGGTTGGTGCTGATTCTGCGCTGTAGTGACGGGGAGGGGGCAGATGCTGTCCTGGACACTGTGGTATGGGGCAACGTTGTATACCTTCTGTTTGGCTCAGGTGTGCTTCCTGCCAGAGGGCCTTGGTGGCTAAGCAAGTTTTAAACAATATGTTACAATATGTATTTAATGGCAACAAACTATGTGTTTAACTGAGAAATGTAAACAAGAATTACTCCGGACAGATGCCATGTAAACAAAGGTCAAACATTATTATCTTAAGTTACTGATAATTATTTAAGTCCAAGACACAAGATGGCATTTAGTGCAGTTGGCATTACAGCAAACATAAACAACTTACTTGTGATTAAAACCAGGACCAAGGCGACCTGCGGGCCCTCCAACCAAACTCGACCTGTCCTCTAGTTTCTGGTTTAAGACAATTCTGTTAGTCTGGTGCAGGCTGTGGTCACTGTGGCCCATTAGAAGCTCATACTGCCTCTTCATGGCCGCGGGGATAACATGAAAGAGGATGACCCGGGAACGCATAGCTTGCCTGAATATGTTCTGGGCCCTGGACATGATGCAGAGAGAAAACAGAGGTCATGCATACAAGAAATAAACTGGTCCTTACGTTATGTAACCTACTGTTGAAACAAGCACTGTAATGAGAAGATATATGAATACAGAATAGAGTGATAAGGGGAAGTTGATGTGTGGGACAATGAGGTTAACAAGGTCAATCAGACTGCACCAAGTACTTATCTGTAATTACCAGAATCAAGACGGAAAACGCGTAGGCACTTAAACTGGTTAGTCAGTGACGAAAAAATACCTTATGGACTTTATAGATTGTGTCAGGAACAACAACTACCTTATTTTCCATTATTTTCTATTCCTTAATTGTTATATTTAGAGACATGTCTACAGAACAGATTTCGAAAACTGAAGGCTCAAAGCATGACTGCACGGTGTACGTAACAGCAACCAGACTAAATCAGATAATCACAAGACAGAACAAGGCATGCTTGATGCGGAAATCACCCAACTGTTAATCTCAGACACACGCTTTGTGGCAGAAAAATGAACTAAGAAAGTAAGCGTATTGTTGAATAGTTACATTAAATTGTACTAATTGGACTCTATCATGTCCTTAATGCACCTTATATTTTGGTGCATGTTAGGTATGACAAAATACCAAAAACTATTTTTGGTACTAACTACTAGCAGCTTACTGTTTGAGGAAATCAAGTTACAGTAGGTGGAAAGTGAAAGCATATTAGATCCAAACTATTTGATGAATGAACCTTCTCTAGTCTGCCCTGCTTAGTTATTTACTTACCTACTTGCTTGCTTACTACAAACAGTGACACATCAGTAGATACAGCAGCTGCCTGTTTTTTACTCTTTTTTTTTTGTTTTTTTGTTTTTTTTAAGGAACGCCGAAGCTTCATTTCTTTTAGGCTTAAAGGAAAAGGACAAAAAATAAATAAAGGAACGACGGCATCACACATAGATGCAGAAGTTGTTTGGTCTGATTTGCAGTTGGGTACTTAGCATATAGATTGTCCTTCTACCAACAAGATAGGCAGCAGGATAAGAAGTGTGGCTGATGTCTCGAATTCTGCAGTTTCAATCTTGCTCTCAGACCCCATACCACACACTTAATAACATGTTGATTTTGCTCAAATGGTAGTCACTAATCTGCCATCATCAAAGCAGACAGCACTTCATTCAGGCAGTGTCACAAAGGTGAAATGTGAATACATATTAGGGTCTTTGGTGGTTCCTCCATTCTTTGTTCTTATGGTAATTTAGGAATAATAAAAATACTCATATGTGCACATTGAGAGATATGACTGAGCGACTGCAAAATGTTTGTGCGTGCGTTTATATGCAAATCATCCACATGTGCATAAACAGCATCATCACCCCAATAATCAGACTTCATGTGAAGCTGATTGAATAATAAATTACCCCATCAATGCATCATTACATTCAGTCAGATTAAGGGGCTCAAAATATTTACGCATGCAAAACAATTCAAGAAGATTAGACAATCTTTTTAAATCGTTGCTCTGTTCATCGCACTCGTCATTAGGAGAGGAAAAGTGACGAGAACCCCCAGGAGGTTAAGCTACTGGCTTTCCTTTTTCATTTTCGTGCAGAGCTTTAAAAATCATGAGCATCTGGAGGCTGAGCAAAATGGGTTTCTGTGGCAGAGGAGGACGGGGCGGGGGCATCGAGAAACACAAGAAAACGTCACACCGTGGTGGATCTGAATAACAAATAGGGAATGTTTTGAATCATTGTTTGCTAAAGAGAATAGTGGTGTTTCAAAAGAATCAACCTTTTATGAAAAACACTTGACTTTTGTGTTCATGTCAGTGCAATGCAACGGGAGCTGTAGGTTACCAGGTCATTTGATGATTTCACAACACATATCGAATCCAATCACTGACACTATTGTTTGTATCTAATGTTTGTACAAGCAGCTACCAAACTGTTGAGACATATAGATAATATAACACATAGGAATACAATTAATGAAGGAACTGGTCTCTGACTTTTAAGCTAAGCAACTGTAAATTACATATTTTTCTGATTACAGGAATTTTAAAAGATAGATCTTTGAAGGAGACTTATGTCTGTTGTACAGTATTTGCTTCATCTGTTGTAGTTTGTAGTGACAGCACAAGGCCTCACTATGAGCTGTCACTACATTTACCATAATCTATCTATCTATTTGAAGCCATACACACACACCTTCTAATGAGTCTTATGAGGTCATACTTCCAGTCCAGGGAGGGTCGAGGAATTATGCAAATCGAGAGAGAGAAATAAAATGTAACCATCTTGATAAGGATCAACTTACTGCTCGAAGCGCAGGTTGCGAATGTCCCCCTGATTGATCTTGACGATGCAGTCGTCCTCCTGGAAGAAACGTTCTGTTTCGGCTTTGCCACCCTGCTCCAGGCGTTTAACCAGCAAACCCTGAGTCCTAGGTTTAGGTGATTTAGCCTCAGGTTAGACTTTAAAGAACATTCTGACGGTAATAGCATGAATGATTTATTAATTGAATAAAGTGTAAGAAACACATTGATGCCTAGTCTATTTAAGAGTAAATTTATTAAACAGTTAACAGAGTTAACTTTTAAAAACTTCAATATAAGGCAAAAGGTTTTTTAAGTCCTGGAATTGCAATGCATTCTCAACAGCCATTACTGTTAACCTCTTAATGAATGACAGGCTTCGTTCAGCAATCCTGAACAAACAGCTGAGAGATCATCTTATGGCTCCAGAGGAAACCTTCACAAAGGCTAGAGCTAACAGTGTGGTAATAAATACCCAAGAAAATCATCAACAGTGACATCTCTGCAATAAATTATTAGTAATCAACATTTACCTTGAGCTAAGCCCCCAAGGAACACATAATCAAACATCTATATAACTTTTACTTGTCAGATGCCAAGTAGAATGAAACATGTTGTGCCCATGTTTAAACTAAAATATGAGGGGCAGTCTAGCTCTTGCAGTTTGGGAGTCATATATCTACATAAACAACAGGTCTCAGAATGTGACTCTTTTTACAGCAACATCAAGAGCTGAGCTCTTTAGCATTATAGCCACTATCAGAACTCTTTTTAATTGGTTGCACAATGTGGACATCCACACTGTTTCTGCAAACCTGTGTTGGCTGGTAAATATCAGCATTAGCCAAAAAAAAACAATACAAAATGCCCAGTTGGAGCCAGTTCGAATAAGTGTTGTAAAAATAAGGTTATTCTAACCAGAGCGGAAATGGACAGGATTTTGCCTGTTTTGCACATCTAGAAGATGGCGTGGACACTAATGATTCTGATATTGTAGCAGATGAGAGGCATGAGATAAAGGGGTTTGACTTGATCCCTCATCAGTATTCAAAGAAATGGGTAGGGCGATTCAGGATAAAATGGCATCTTTTAGGGATCTACAGATGATGCCTTCATAAAAGCACCATTATTGCAATGATTGTAATGCACTACCACCCTTCCAATTCCCTTTCCTCTCACTGATGGGGTTTTGTAGATACTTATCAGTAACTTGGGGAAAACAAGAGCACTAAAGCAAAATTTAAATGGCATTCTCATAGGCTGTTAGCCAGAGAATTCATTAAGCATCAGTTTAGCACATGGAGCTTGAAGAGAACATCTTATTTTTGCCACAGAAAAAGGAAAAACTGGCAAATAAGAAAGACATAAGAAGTTTCATGTAAGCCACCTGCTCTAATCTAGTGCCTTGAATCAAACACAGTCATAATCAAATCGCAGTCCATTTATGTTTGCCAATTATGTCTGTAGTTTGTTTACAACTGGAATTTGTCATGGGATTAGAAGTTTGTTAGTTGGAGAATAATACATTTGTGTGGGGCCTGCATGAGTGTGTGTGTATCTTTGTGTGAATGTAGCACATTAATTCAGGTTGTCCACAGCCCTCCAGACCTTTCTATGATGCCTAAGTCATTGTAAAAGGTTCATTTTTTTTACCGGGAGATTCCTTCTATCTCCTCTGTTATCTCCATTGAGTACTCAACCCTAGCAGTCTGTGAAGCGCCTGCAGGTTCTAGACTTTCTAGTCTTGGGTCTTGGCATCAATGTCAGCACTCAAAGCCTCCTGGGAAAGTCTCTTTTCCCAGGAAGTAGCAAAGAGTTGGGCCAAACCGTTGGTATAAATTATTAAGTCGGACACGAAGTCTCATTTGGTCTGACATTGACTGAAGGTTCCCACATCTGATAGTGCTTAACGTAGGAGACACATTATGGATTGCTGTTGCTCTAATCTAGTGATTAGAGCAATTATCTAATATCACCTTATTAACCATTGTTGGGTGTCTGTACTGTAATAAAGTGTGGCAGATAATGCAATTTTCTTCTATTCCAGTAGGTGACAGCTAAGCTATGAATACCTGTAAAAACAACAGAGTTATTGCTACGCAACCACGCTACAAGCGACAATGACCATCACAGCAAGTGAGTAATACGAGCAACTGACAGTGATTGAGACATTTTACAGAACAGGGCCCTGGACAAAATTCTGACCCGAATGAAGACCCGAGCATGAGTGGTCAACAAAAGAAAGAAGACAAGACTGTAAGTTCGAGGCAATACAGTGAAAGCTATCTTTTGTCTGGAATTATTTCCACCGGAGATGCAATGGCGCAGACTTTGCAAAAATATAGCTAAAGTGCCTCTTTCAAATAACAGAATTGCATTGATGACATGTATGTGAACATCGAAACTGGTGTTTTGGAAAACGTGCGCATCAGTAAAAAATTTGCCTTGCAACTTGATGAGACGACAGACATTAGTGGATATTGTCAGCTCTTGGCTAACATGCGTTTTGTGGCTGGAGACACCATGAGAGAAAATTGCAAGGCACTGCTGGAAAAATCATCAGGAATGGAAATATTGTTATAAAAACTGTGATAAAAACTCTAAACAGAGAGAGACTGAGAGATGTTAAGAAAGAGCTTATCTTTCTACCATTCCTGCCAGGATATTCAATTTGTTTTAATTAAAAACAGGCCCAGGTTTCACACTAAGTGAGTATAAATGCATTTATACTACATTACTAAATATATGTAATATATGTACGGTGTAAAAGGATTTTGTAAATGTAAAAAATGTGCCATCGCTCAACAGTCAAAGTTTAAAATCACTGCTCTAATCCAGCAATTTTCAACCTTTTTTGAGCCGCGGCACATTTTTTATGTTTACAAAATTCTGAGGCACACCACCAACCAAAATTACATTTTACACAGTATTTAGTATACATATAGTTAATAATATAGTTTCAACATGTAATCTGGGCATGTTTCAATGTACACAAAATATATATCCTGGCAGGAATGGAAGAAAAACTCACACAAAGCTCTTCCTCAACAACAGCTCTTCTTCTCAGTCTCTGTTCTTAGTTTTTATCACAGTCAAGCTTGAGAAGCTCAGCTCACATAGATATGTGGTTAAAAGCTTTCACCAACATTCCAATATATACAGTTGTAAATATATTACCACCTCCACACACGTGCATTGCTTTCTTGAAGTTTGCGTATTTGTCTTAAATGTCTTTGAAGATTTTTGATTATTTACTACAGCAGACTTCCTGGGGAGAATAGAGCAGCTAGATGAGGTAAATCAACAGTTTTTATTTGGTCAACAGTAATTCAACAGCTCACTGTTTACAAACAGGAGTCTGTGACTCTGTCAGCTTTTTTTTGTTTTTTTTTCTTTTTGGACCACTGAAACTAGGACCTTCATCTGGGTCAGAACACTTGCTGTTATTGTTTTCACAGGCACTCATAGCCTCTGCTGCCACCTGTTGGATGAAAATAGTATTATTTATCGGACACACTTTATTACAGCGCAGACACCCAACAACAACAATGGTCAATTGGGTGATATTGGATCATTTTCCGCGGCACACCTGACAATCTCTGGTTAAAAATCACTGCTCTAATCTATTGTTTCCCAAAGAGGGCCATAATCCACAGTCAGGTCAAGATAAATGTTTTTTGAGGGGTCGTTTTGCATTATATTTTCTTCATGGAGTAGTGGAGTTCATGGTCATTTCTGCTTGTTTAAGATAGATAGATAGATAGATAGATAGATAGATAGATAGATAGATAGATAGATAGATAGATAGATAGATAGATAGATAGATAGATAGATAGATACATACATACATACATAGATCTACATCTATCAAACAAGGTACCCAAATCACAATACTTTATTATCCCAAAGAAAATTGTTTCAGGTTCCGGGTCAACCAGCGGCCTCTTGCGCTCTCCTAGGTCGGAGTAAATGCAGACACAGATAGATCTTATCATTTCTAGTCAATGTCAATCGAAACTCGAGGTCATGAGCTTAATAAAGTTTCATAACACGTGTTTGTAAACAGCAATGGGATTAGCCACCCAAACAGATAACGTGCAGCAGTCTTCATTGACAGCCGCCTTCACCCTTACAAATGTCATCCTATCTCATTCCCTCACTGTGTATTTTCATCGTCCCCTGTCGTCCCCTGTCCACAGTGCTGAGCTGTCACAATCAGCTTGGTGTCCCCTGGCACCCAGAAGGAATCGGTGTCATACACTGGCTTTTAGCTTAATTACATCTGTCCACTCCCTCTGACCCTTTTCTTCAGGAATCAACAGAAACGGAAAGGACTGTATTTCTTTTGTCCCTAGCTGACGCCACTTTTTTGGCACACAGTACAAGAAAGCTGCTGTCATTTCCACTTGAGGGCAGTAGACACAGCTAGATGTTAAAACAGCAGACACACACAAGTCTTATAACTGTGATTCAGCTATTTTTTAATGTTAATTTTTTAACCACATGAAAACCAAACAAAAAAAGACTCAATTCTGCACATGAGCCAGGCACTAATTCTCATTTCCCCTACCTGACATCTTGTGAACTGAAAGGCACAATGTGGATTCCCAGAGGCCCTCCTTCATTGGACACCTCCACCAGCTTTAGCATGCCCCTGCAGGACAGTGATGGATGTGGTTATTGTGATAGGGGCACAGCAAGGAGAAATGTATGAATAAAAAACAAGACACAATAAGAAAAATGCAGAAATGCTGCATAAGGGAGATGGCAATGTTAAACATGACAACGTGAACATGTGAGGGTCTGTGCTGTCTCTAGAGCTGTGTTGTCCTGCCTGGATAAAGTCATCCATTAAATAGTCAGGTTGCTGCATTCAGGGGTCAATTAGGCAACCCAACAGAAGCTGCAATTAAGTGATTAGGATCTGATTGGTGCTAAAAGAGGATAAATAGATTTGGAAGTGGTTGAAAATGGAGAAGGTTGAATGTATGTTTATGTGAGAACGACAATGATGCAGCAGTTGATGGAGATGTATACTGTATAAGGAAATTACAGTAGGTGTAAATAAAAAAAAAGTTATTATGTTTAGGTTAATATTCAAGCATGTACCACGAGACATATGTTTTAATGTACAGGCCACATCATTCGGAAAGTGAAATTGAATTTATGCAAAACAGAAAAATATACAAAAAGTAATTACATAAAATATGACATTTATGTTAACCTAGTTAATGCATTTCTTTATTTGTCCATATTCAAATCGTATATGTGGTCACTTGAAGTTCACTTACTCTAGACACAACACTGGGGGATTCTCCGCCGAAGAATCAGCCCCTCCGACTGGCTCTATGCGCTCAATCCTACGCTCTTTCTTTTGCTCTTCTTCAGCCTCCTAAAAAAAATAAGGGGGAGAAATTACAGGATAAATAAAGCTAAGAGCTCACAATGCATTGCTGTTTAATTTCAGCACCACTCGCCTGCTCTGCTTTCCTTTCTGCATCTCCAACCACAGATTTTCAATCCAATGACTTGAGAGAACAAGTAACAGTCTCTATTTAAAACTAAAATAAACTTTCATCGAGGCACCAAAGGTTAGAAAAAAAATCTTCAAAAAGGGATTAAAATAAACAACTATCTCTGACTGTAAAGGGAAACCATGCATTGTATATACAGTAGGTCGTGACGGGTTGTGGCGGGATTACTACATTGTCCCAGTGATGCAACAATGTCTTGTGCTCACCATCATATGTTTCTCTCTCTCCCCCTTGTATGTACTTGTGCTCTTTATTGCCATTAGGCGTCCGGACTGCTGGGCATGTGCTTTCACAGGCAGGCCAGACGTCTGCAGACTTAAGAAAGAGACAGCAGCTGCATGTGCTTCTTAATGGGGTATAAAATCTTTATCTCAGCTCTCTTGATGACAATGGCACCCACTGAGTGGTGCACTTTCATGTAGTCATGACACCATGTAGGTAGAACAAAGAAGAAGGCTGTACATCTTCAGCTCAGGGCAAATAAATGTGACCAACCTCTATATTTAGCATCCATATTGCTGACTGTATATAATCCATGTGTATACCTGTATATGTCTCCTTCTTCTCCTTTCGGCTTATCCCCGTGTATATATATATAATGCCTATACAAATGCATATGTTGCAGTGGTAACCTCGTGGTAAAGGAATCGGACTGGGGTCTGGGGGGTTCCAGGTTCAAATCCACCAGATGCCAGGTTACCACCGAGGTGCTCTGCACATGGCACCAACCCAACACACTGCTCACAAACAAAATAAAACAAATCTTAGCATCTGGCTGGCACATTTTTTAGATGTGGGAAATCTCTTGTGTCCATAACACAATGTCCCTGCCCATAACCATTTCCTGTCTTTTCCCCAAAATGTCAAATACATCCAGAGAGGTCATGTTGCATTTCTGCTTTCTCTATGGAAATTAATTCAACCCCGTCTGGAGGCAGAGTATTTTTGGTGACACACAGTGGTGATGCCAAGGGACCCTGGCCCCTCATTTATTCATTAGAGATAGAGTGTTAGGGTGCAGTGTGGACATGAAATTTTCATCAGCCGTCTAACTTAAGAGAGATTCAGTCACACTCTATGTCTTTGTGCCACTCTGTCCTGTATGAAAATGAGTGAGTCAAGCACCCTCAGTTTTAATAACATGTCAGTTGGGTACGGGCAGAGCACAGTTCTGTTCATGAAGCCCCCACTCACATCAGCTGGCTGCCTCTATTTTTACATATATGAAGGTGCCTGAGAATGCACCAGGGGTACTGTATAAAGGGCAGAGCTACAGGTAAGAAACCATAAATAAAAATAGAGGATGGAATGAACGGGTAAAAAAGTTGGGGTAACTGAAGGACAAGCTGACAAATACATATAGCAAACAACTAATGACCAGGTGTGAATGATAACCCTGTTATCATCAACGAAAATCTTCATCAGACTAGAAAAGGGGGAGATCCAAAGTGTATCATTACTGAGAGAGACATGTAATTAACAGTAACTTTGGCTCTGAGAAACAGTCTCTTCTTTTTAGTTATTTATCATGGGTTTCTCAGTAGCAATGTAGGAATGAATCTATTTCCTTACCTCCTTGTTTTCACCATTAGAATCATGCCATGTATGCTAGCAAGTTGGGAAATTTGTTTGGAAGGGGCCACTAATTTATATATATATATATATAAACCCTTTTAAGGACATTTTGTAAAGCACAGTGTATGTCCAGTATTTCAACGTTTAAAAGCAATGTGCCTTTTTAGCCTCTTATACCTGCCCATTGCTTCAATCAAAACTAGCTGTTTAAAACTAATATTTTTTTATTATTATTATTTTTTTTAATCCATATACTGCCTATAAGAAACTAGTCTGACCACTAGAGCTGACTTGGGTCCAGTATCCTTAGTGGCCTGGGAGTCAATATAATTGTCCATGCCTGCTCTTGAGTGTGCAAATTAGTTGAAAACCACATTTGACACACAAATAAATCAATAAATCAACTTGTTACAGATCTATGCTTTACAGATGGGTAACAATCTTTATTTAAATGAAATGTAAGTATTTAAAATTTATTTTACTTTTTTGAGGAAGCCAAGCCTCCCTTGTTGTCTTTAAACAATAAACGCCAATCTAAATAAAATAACACATGACGGTCGGGCAATTGAAGCAAACAACAGAAACAAGACCTATGGTAAAGTGATAAGGCAGTGTTTAAGGGGGCACTGTTGTTCATTAGAATGACAGTGAACACTCCATTATTCTGACTCTCAGGGATTCACAGCTGTCAGGTTTGAAATAACTAATACAAAATAAGAAGACTTGTTAACTCTGGCAACAGATGCACTTGAAGTGTAGCCACCAGTTTGACACACTGACTACTTCAGTCAGTGTTGAAGAAGGTCAGTGGCGAAAATCATCTCCACCAACTCATTTATTGTGCGTGACATACCATTTTGGTGCACAGAGGGTGAAATAGGAGAAAAATACTGCACCATCCACCTGCACACTCACCCTCTCTCTTTTCTTTCATTATTCCTCCATCACTCTCTTTTGTCCTCCCACGAGTGCTTTTAGCACCTTGTTGATCCATTATTAACCACTAAGATGGGGAAGCAGCGAGGCTCATTGTCTGCCTGTTGCCCAAAGTCTTACTGTGCTCTTTTTTCTGCTTCCGGCCCTCCTTTCAGATTTCAGGCTTTTCCTATTTCGCCAGAGAGAGTGCTGTGTTCCTTGGTATGAGGCCAAATATCAAACAGTCTTTTCTGACAATAGAGAAATGGGAGGGTTTGCCACCTGACAGCTGTTGCTGTGCAATATTGGGCATCATAAAAGGAAAAAAAAAAGTTGGGAGAAGGAAGGGAGGGAATAGGAAAATGGAGAATGAGGGCTGGCAGTAATGTTCAGAGTCATGTTTCTTTAAAATACTTATGAATAGCAGAACATGAATGGGGAGAGCAGCACATAGATTTGCAGCAAAGGCTGTAGGATGAGAAGCTGTCAGCCTCCATCAGCCACAGTCCTGTGTACGTGTCATACGTGTCCCTATGTGAGCAGGCCAGAGTGCATGCGTGTGCTCCATGCCATTAGCAATGAGCCAGTACAGCCTGTAGTTGTCTGGGGAGAGAGAAATGGAGGTGTTGGGGGAGGTGAAGAGGGCTTTCCTTCTGAGCACAGGGCTGCTGTCAAGGGCTTACCAAGAACAGGTTCAAAGGTCAGCATATGCTACGTTGCCCGCAACCAAGCCTCCTTCACAGCTGAGTTCCACATTTGGAACTGCTCTCATTGTTAGACAGATCAGTAGAATATGACATATTTTGTCCTTATTGATTATTGTTGTGATGAGCTTGTACTGTGTAGAAGTACTGACTGATTCTTCATTCAGTGTCTTGCTACAATCCAAGACCACCTCCGATTGGTTTAAATCTGCTCAGTAGCTGCATGTATTCTTATCTTTAAATACTCCCTGAGCTCTTAACAACCATGGCAATTGTAAAGGATTATAACATATGTACTGTACTAACACATCTACTAACAATAATGCAATAACAATAATGATGATAAAGTAATTTAACTAAGCTAATATGAGAGAGCAAAGAAGGGTACAGTAACCATGACGATGATGGATATATACTGCCCAGACAATTACTTCGTAGACAACTGGCAAACCTGGTCTGATGTAGAGGGATGGCATCCATCCCACCCTAGATGGAGCTAAATTCATTTCCAGGAATATATCAAATATTTTTATAACAACCACATGAAGAGTCCAGGCAGCAGACATAGTTGTCAAATTTCACACGTTTCTGTGAATTAGCTTCCTGCTGGCATGTCACCACAAACAGAAGGTTGAGCTTCCATTTAAGGGCAACATTATACCAACAATTAGGGCTCCCATTAATAAATTCATATGGAGAAACAGAAGAGTGGTAGACCATACTGATCTCATTAAAATTAACATTTCATCATCGACACATAAAACAGGACTAGGAGGACCAGCAGTATGATGACCAGGATCATAGCCTCACACACCGACTGACATAACCACTACTGGAAGCATCTTTAAAGTCAAATTAGAAATGCTTCCAGTAGTGTACTTGTTTTATTTTATTGTATTTTTATGCTCTGGTAACATCCATTGCACTGTTGACACTTCTTTTTCAACTTTCTTTGCAGAGCATTAAGTTGTGTGCAGTCCTCTTGGGACTAGCATGCAAATGATTTTTTAGACACACATTCAATGAGTGCTGGTAGTTTTTTATCATTACAAATAGTCCCAAAAAACAATAGTAATTATAGACTATAAAATTAAAATACAAATATGAATCTGGATTAAGTGTACACCATGAACCAAAAGTTACATAGTTACATAACAACAGTATTCTAATCAAATGACTCCTATTGCTGGCATGCTGGCACATGGCATCATCATGGCATCATCATCATTACTAAAGCCCTTGGTTGCTGAGAGTTGTCTCATCCTAGATGGAGGATGTCCATATTGTTAATGGATTTACGTAAGGAATAGGAATTGGAATAGGAATAGGAATTCTTTATTGTTCATTGATCTTGTCAATGTCACTTCTATTCCTATTTGGGGCAGCAGCATTGATCTCTAAAACACCTGGTGTGGAAAGCATATGTGCTGGACATTATTGTTTGGAGATCAGCACTGAGGCACATCTTTCTCTGTATAAATTATCCTACAATAATACATGGTTAGTGTATGAGAACATTGTTTTTCACCGTAACTCCCTGATAAATCTCCTCCAATAAAAAGATTCTATATATACCTACCAAAGTTCACAAAGAACTGTTTCACAGTTGTTTAAATTGGGACTTAATGTAAAGACACAGTTATAATTTCAATGGTGGGATTCAAGTAGTGTCCCTACATTAACTTTAGCTTCTTTCTTTGCTTTTCACTGTTCAGCTGAATTGTATCTTTGTTCATTTTTGTTCTTTATCATCAACTGCATTATTTTCTAGACCAAATGCTTAAAATTTCAATGTAGCGGACAAAATCCCAGGTATAAACCTGTTGTTTGTCATAAATGGTGAACTCAAGTTAATAAATATAAATAAATATTATTGAATTGATTATAAGTATGACCATAAAATAGTCTCCAATATGGTGAACACTGTACAGTCCTCGAAGCATGCTCACAATTTTGAAATATGCCACTTAGACACAATTCAGTTTGCACAGTTCTAAAAGAAAAAACAAAACAAAAAAAAAAAACAAAAAAACAGAGGCAATATTACTCTCAAGGCCTCACCTAAATTTGTTTAACTGGCTGCTTTTTGCAAGAGAAAAACATGGTAATGGAGTGGTGGTAATGGAATCACTATGTCAAATAAAATATATTTAGCTTTAAATGAGAAATGATTGTAGTCATTCATCTTAGGTGGCTGTTGATGGATGACATATCCTTTGTGTAAGATGACCTTGTCATAGATTTGTCATCATTATCATTTGGCTTACTTTTTAAGTTACAAAGGGATTTTTATGCCTTAACCATCCCCTCAGAGGAAACCTCCATTAGGACTGGATTAAAGCCCAAAATGGCCTCTACGATAAGATTGGAATTGACTGTTCCATCTGATGACCTAGGCCTAACTGCACCACTTTCCTTAAATATTCATATGCCAGCAGCCTGTTCGGCTCCACAGCCATTAAGGCATCAATTGTTCACCTTGCCTAAGATTGTGAGATACTTATTTACATTTAGGTTGGGATAAGCAAATACTGTAAAGAGGATAGGTGAATAGTGAAGCAGTAAGTGGATTATAATAATAATATTAGATATTATTTGGTTCATAACGCAACCCACATGTTACCTAAATGCCACTTTATGGCTGTCAATAGAGAGGCAATCATGTTTCAGCATCGCGCTAATAGCTATGTCAATATAGAGCAGATTTATAGTGCTGCTGCAATGAGGTTTAAAACCAAATTAGATGGTAATGCAGCTAACTTAGCTTGACTGCACATAAGAATCGGAAGGGAAAAAAAAGCATAATGATAGCAACTGATGTTTTTATACTTTGTGTAAGTGGGAGAAACATAAAGGCGAGTTGTGTTTGTATGCAATGGTGCCTGTTCTTATGTGTGTTGTGTCTTGTATTTCTTATCCCAAGCCTGTGGGCTAAGCTCTGGCTCAAAGCAGAGCACTTGAATATCTGATTGGTTTCACTTCAGGTTCAGATAATGAGAAGAGAGAGTTGAAAAGCTGTGCAGTGCATAGAATGAAAAATAATCGAGAACATGTTCTGCATATTTATATTTGTCATAATGGAACTGCTATTACTGCTACTACCACTACTACTACTACTAAAATAGTGTGTTACACAATGGAAGGGGAGTTGGTTGTTTTGCCCTAGGCCAAATAGTTTCTGGTATCCCTACTAACCAAGTATTTCAGTGTTAAAAAAATATACCTTAATATTTCAGTCTAAGCAGCATTAGTTTGTCACAATTCTTTGTTTTAACACTTTCGGGCATATACATAAAGCTCTGTTTAGAATTAATTTCACCTACTGTATGAGACTCTAGGGAGATTTATTCTGTCCTCTGTAACTTTGAGTAAAATGGAGGCAGCCATATTGCCAGAATGTTTATCACGGTTTACCATGGTCACGAGTCCTCTCTCACTTAATCCATGAATTTCCCTTTTTGGCCTTCCTCTTCGTCTCTTACCTGGTAGCCCCCTTTTCTACCATTCTTCTACAAATATAATCACTGTCCCTGGTCTAAACATGTTCAAATCATCTTAATTTAGCTTCTCTAGCTTTTTCTCCAAACCTTCTAGTCTGTGTTGTCCCCTTGATTACTTCAAGGGGACAAGGGTTCCCGATCCTGTCAATCCTTGTCACCCCTAAAGAGAACCTTAGCTTCTTTAACTCTGCAACCTCCAGCTCTCTCCTGTCGTCAGCCTATTCCTAGTGTCTCTAAACCATACATCATGAATTGTCTCACAACTTTCCTTCACCTTAGCTGACACTCTTCTATTACAAATCACTCCTGACACCCATCTCCATTTGTTCCATCCTGCATGCACTCTGTTCTTCTACACCTCTCTAGGTTCTCTTCTAGTTGTGGCCTACTCTCAGTGCAGATCACAATGTAATCTGCAAACATCATCGTCCATGGAGACTCTCAAAGTCTTCTGTCCTTCCAACAGCACACCTCACCACAGCTGTGCTGTTCTCATACATATCCTACACCAGTCCAACATACTACTCTGCCACTCCTGACTTTCTCACATAGAAGCACATTCTGGCCCTATGTACTTCTCCATCAATATCTTCAAGGCAAACATAGCATCTGTGGTACTCTTTCTCGCCATAAAACCATACTGTTGTTCGCAAATCTCTACCTCTTTACTCAACCTAGCCTCAACTACTCTTTCCCAAATCTTCATGTTATGGCTCATCAACTTTATTCCTCTGTACATCTGCTACATCTCTGCACATCACCCTTATTGGAAAATGGCACAAAAACACTTCCTCCACTCACCAGGTATCTTGTCCGTCTCTACAATTCTATTGAACAACATATCATTGGGACCGACTGCCTTTCCATTCTTCAACTCCTCATATGCATTTTGTTTTGCCCTGGCCACCTCCCTCTTCACCTCCTTTGCCCTCTCTCTGTACTCCAGTCTTTTCTCCTTGTGTTCTGTCACTATCCTATTTCTTCTTTGCAAATCTCTTTCTCAAAACCACCACCATGTCTCTGTGTCCACCTTTCTCTGTCCAGAGGATACGCCTAGCACCTACCTAGGTGTCTCCCTAATGATTCTGGCTGTGGTATCCCAATCATCTGGGAATTCCCCACCATAGCCCATAACTGCCCTTACGTCCTTTCCCAAGCCTTCATAATATTCCTCTTTCCTTAACTTCGACCACTTGATTTTCTGCTCTGTCTTTACCCTTTCCTCCTTCTCATCTTCATTGTCAGCTAACACACTACCATTTTATGCTGTTTGGCTACAATCTCACCTGCCACCACCCGAAAATTATTAATCTCCCTCAGATTACTTCTTCTACACAGAATATAATCTACCTGTGTGGACCTGCCTTCACTCTTGTATGTATATTATACCCTGTGTTCCTCACTTTTTTGAAAATAGGTGTTTACCGTGGCCATTTCCATTCTTATAACAAAATCTCACACTGCCTGCCCTTCCAAAATTATATCCCTAAATCCAAACCGGCCCATCAATTCCTCATCCCCTCTGTTCCCTTCTCCTACATGGCCATTGAAATCTGCTCCAATTACCACTCTCTCTTCCTTGGGGATGCTCTCTACAACCAAATTCAGCACATCCATACCATTATTCATATTTATTTTAAGAAAATAAATCTGAATAGAAAATAGAAAAGACCAACCCTGTAATATTTCTGTATTGTTATGTTAGGAAAACCACTAAGATCACGAGCTTGCTCCTTAGCAGTGAACAATGATTTTATCTATACAGTATGGATCTACATTCTGTAAAAATATTTAAAATTTTTTATGCATACATACGCACATACTTTTTCATGGTTAGATGTGATTGCCATGGGACTCTATGAAAACATCTGCAAAACAATCTTGCTTGTTAGCTTTTTGTCCCCCTAAAATCTACTGTTCTTGCTTTATCATTCCTAAGTGAAAGTAACACTTTGTCAATAATTCTGCCCTCTATGGTTTGTGTTGATATCTCACTTTAGCATTGTGAAAGTGGCACGACCATTTTAACTGAAGTCATTGTTAAAAATTTACCACAAAAAAAAGAAAAAGAAGGGAATTTTATTTACTTTTGATTTTTTTTTATTTGATTTTTATTTTAAAATATTTAAATCTAAACAATAATATTTTGAAAATTTTGTCATAATATTTTACCCACTTTGTTTATCCGTTTTATTATTTGGATTTTTAAAGGATTTGTCCACATCAGGACAAAAAGCAACAAGATGTCTAGAGCTGGATGGGAGATGGACAGTGTCTGATATTCAAAACAAAACAAAACAAAAACAATCCCTCTGTTGTCTAGTGTTTCCTTTTTGTCTCCACCTCTGTCTATCTCTGTCAGTGGAGGTCCTACTTTGTCTGGAATACATCACATGTCAGTGTCTGTTTCATATCAGGCCTGGAATGATCTATGACACAGCTGCCTATGCCTTTGCCTATTGCATCGTTAAATGGCACTTTAATTAAATTAGGTCTGCTAATTATGAGGGCTTAAATCAATCACTTGGTCAATAACACAGGACTGAGGCAGGCAGAGGGGCCCAATACTTTTTTCTAAACCTCATCAATAACAGCCTCAACCATGAGCAGACTACAGAGACGGGATTTAAACACCAACGACCTACTGTGAATTGAGTTACTGTTACTGGCTTTTGTCCACATCACTTATTGCTCGTTGAGTAATTCCATTCACCAGTGTTCAAAGCACTTAAAGGAGAAATCTTCATTGTGCATTGTAGTCGCTCCTCAGATTTCGATTTTTTGCTGAGTGAAATAAAGTAAAAAAAAGTACACTATGACACTCCTGTGGTGCATCGTAGTGTACCCCCTATCTGTTTCACTTCTTACAGATTAATCATAATTTTGAGCATGTCAGGTGTGAGTCTGCTACTTTTCACTGCTTACAATGCTGACAAAGGACAGTTAGTGGATATACCGCAGCAGAGTTGTTTATTTTTCAATTTAACACATTTCCTTTTACCTACCTTTTTCTTTTACATATATATATATATATATATATATATACCTTTTAATACAATATTATATACACCCTTTAATATTGTATACACCCTTTAATACAATATTTTCTGTTAGTGTGTACTAACTAAAAAAAAAAAAAAGGATAGTCTAATCAAACTTATCTACTATAAGATGTTTTAACAGCTCTGACCTAAAAATCTAAATGCATTTAACATGAAGAAGGTGAAAGAGGTGATGACCTTGTAACAAGGAAAGAATTGATGTTTAACTATGAATAATTTATTAGAAAGTGAGGCTTTGGTACATGTTATTACCCGTGGTTGGGCAGTCCATCCAACAGATTAATTGATTCATGTTTGGGCAGGTGGAGTGTGGACTGTCCAGGAGCAGCATCATGGAAAGGATTTGGTTCTGAGGAGGGGGCATTTTCAATTTTTAATTGGATGTTGAAATTCTTGGACAAAGCTGAGATAGAGAGCCTATTAGCCTTGATCTTGTTTTCAGCTCAGGCTAACAGTGTTGGGACGTGTTACTTGTAATGCTGTCATGTAACTAAACTACTTTCCTCAGTAACTAATAACGTAACACATTACTTTTCCCATTCAGTAACACCGTTATTGTTACTTTTGTGTAAAAGGGCTCGTTACTTGTTACTATCTGTGGTCCAAATGGATGTTTTTTCCCCGCCACAGAGAGAGGACTGTGTGGCAGGGGAGCCTGTCTGCTCCCTGTCAGTGCGTGTGTGTGTGTGTGTGGTAATTCTACACTAACTGAACCCATGCATTGAAAAGGAGCGATGATTGGTTGACATAGGTTAACATTTCAGGCTAAGTCAATCAGAAGGAGACCTGGGCTGGACTTTTAGCCTCATAGGGAAATAAACAGTCTCACACACACGACGCGGTACAGTGGCACACATCCAAAAGCAAGTCAAATTGAGGTTACAATACAGATGCCTGTCAAAATGTCTAAACATCTATTTTGTTTTCATTGACCTGTAATGCTCTGAAGAGCTTTACTCAAGATTACAGTGATCGTATAACTTATTTCCAGACTCTAACCTGCAACTTCGCACTCTCACATTCACACAGCTCTAACCACGCCTCCCCACACTTGGAAACATCACCGTATTTTTTCATGACCATAAGGCAGTCTCAGTTATGTGTGCCATTACTTTATTTAACACACACATTAGGCGCACCTGATTATAGGGGGCGGGTTTTATGTACAATCCACACCCACACTTCCCCCTTTAACATTCTCATGCTGTCCTCCTCACTACGTCTGCCTACCAACAGCAACACACACAAGTATACAAGACACTTTAAATCAGTGGTCTCCAAACTGGGCCAGTGTGGCTGCGATTTTGTTCCAACCAAGCAGCAGCACACCTGAGTTGACCTGAGGTTTAATCACATTCATCAGACACCTGATTGGTCAAGCTATGTGCTCTTGGTTGGTTGGAACAAAAACCAGCAGCCACACTGGCCCTTTGTGGAACAGTTTGGAGACCCTGCTTTAAATGGAGGAAATGATGGAAAAGTGCAGGCCTGTGGAGGGTTATAAATGAGGGGGAAGTCCCAGAATGCCCCACGTTAGCCACATACAGTGGTGCCTCAGCTTTCGAACGCCTCAGCTCTCAACCAACTCGAGTCTCAACCAATATTTTTTGAGAAAAATCACTCCACTTTCGACTGGCCCGAGTCGAGCCCAGAGAGCATTCGGGCAGCCGCGCTCGGCTGAGTCAAGCCAAACTGCGAGTGTTCTTTCACATTCAGAATTTAACTCAATTCAAGATAGATAAATAGGTAGATAGATAGATAGATAGATAGATAGATAGATAGATAGATAGATAGATAGATAGATAGATAGATAGAACTTTATTAATCTCATCTATGAATCTATTAATCTAGAACTAATTAAAAATTACAGAATATACTAGATACTAGATAAAATGGAAAAAATGATGCCTATCTTTATTAAGGAAAAAGAGTTGGCTGGAGACAGCATCAAGGAAGCATTGATCAGTGAAAGGGCTCTTGCGATTATCTTAAAAAGAAAGGTGCGGGTAAGGGCAGCAAGGGGAATGTTAAAAGTGATGAAAAGGGTTTTAATTGCGACAAGACCGGTCTTTTTTGTAAAAAAAATGCCGGCCAATATGTACATTACGAAGGAGGATAAAAGATATTAAATATACATCTACATGTTTAGGACTAAATTGCTGGGCAGATACACATGTTATATATTAATATATATTAAAAAAAGTGGACTTTTCATACAGGCCAGAACGGATTAATGAGTTTACCATTATTTCTTATGAGAAAAATGATTTCAGACCTTGACCAAATCAGACCTCGACCACCAACCTGGAACGGATTATGTTCGAGAGCTGAGATGAACTGTACATCTGGTTAAACAAGGGTAGGTGGGCACAATATGGAATTATGGCCAAGATGCTTGCATTCATAAAGAAATAGCTTTTATGGAAAAACACTTTTTGGTTGATATTTAAATATATGATTAACAACTGCTCCCACCTGTTCTGCTCCCTACAGTACATTATAGATTTTTTAGAGTTCAACCCTTACTAAACTGTCATATTTAAGGTTTTTTTTTCCCCAATAGTTTTCATTATTATTGTGAGAAAAAAAAAAAAAAACATTACCCAACCAAAAAAAATATATATACCATTAGAATAAACCAAACAATTAACGGAAAGCCACCGCTTTGTTTAACTATAGACCATTGATTTCAGAATTTAGCCAATCACTGAAAGAACTGCTGCAAAAAACTTTCTGCTGCCGCACAATTGTAATGCAGGGGCAGTCAGCATGACTCTAGAGGAAGCCAGGAAAATGTGATAATTTGAGGATGTTGTGATATGAAGCTTAGCAGGGAAACTCTGCAACACCAGGTTGGGAGACTTTTTGAAAATGGTCACTGCATTGATGAGGTTCACAATATTTAAGCTATTTCCTTTGCCTGGTGTATTTCAGATGCCTCCTCATTCCAAGGTTCACCTAGTAATATTTTTTTTTTCCTTTTTCTAATCTATTTATCAAATGATTAACATTAAGAAAACCTGTATTTGTCACACTGGAAAATTAAAAGCATATTTGAATGTATAGTTTACCTGCATATGAGGGGGGTTCTGTCACGGGCAGCACTTCTTTAACAGCTTCTTTAATATATATATATATATATATATATATATCTTTATATACATAGTCTTTCATGGTAAGGGTTAATAGAATAGATATAATGAAGCAAAATTGAAAAAAAATATAAATCAATCCGTCTGTGAAGATTCTCATTCATCCAGGTCATGATATCCAAAAAGGGTTTAGTTGTAAGCACCATAGGAAGAGCATGCCTGTATCAGTATTTGGGATTTGTTGGTGAGACTGCTGATGAGTTGATAAATCAATAAATCAATCCAAATTTGACCTCTCAGTAAAAGAGGACCCGGCTACCATAGTTACTGTACATCTCTGAATACATGAACTGATTGACCTGCAGCCAGTCTCAGCTCTTCAACCTCTCCTTTTATAGTCTGTTTTTCTTCTCTTTTTTTCTACATTATTTTCAAGTTATGCCTTTGTGGTGGAGAATTATGTATTGTGAACAGACAAAGTGTTGGACGACATTAATGTGCAGGGTCTTGTAGAATTGCAGAAAGATATGTACCCACGGTCTGTGAGACAACAGAGACTGGCACCTGGATAACAGACACAAGACACATTCTCAAGACCGATTAAGACATAACATAATCTTCCGCCTAGATAACAGTAACAACATGTACCCATGTCAATGTCAAGGCACAGGAGCACTACATTCTAAAGTTCAGAGGTCTGACGAATGTCTTGAATGTCTCCTGATATGACTGTCTGAGAATGTCCAAGAACTGTATAAGAAGAGCACGCCTGTATCAGTATTTGGGATTTGTTGGTGAGACTGATGATGAGTTGATTCGTGTTGGACCTGCCATGGTGAGAAACCTTTTGATACAATAAATCCCCCGAGACGGAGAAGTGTGTCCTGGTCTGCTTATTCGTAGACAACACTTTCTACAATGCCTTCTCATCCCTTGTATCTGACTGTGACCACTTTTATTTTATTGGCAATGTAAATGTAACAGATTTCTTCAGCCAAGATAGCAAAACAGCCCATCTCAAGTTTCTCTATAGCCCAAAGATGTGAATGTTTACAATTGGCCGGGGCCTTATTACATTCTTTCAACAACTAAAAGCATTGTGCCCTAATGGAACCCATAAAACAGTGAGAAAAAAGCCCATCCGGAAAGTAGAGCTCATCGTGTCAGAATGAACTCAATTGGCTTTGAGTGGATAGTGAAATTGTAAGGCATTCTTTAAAAGGACAGTGAAAAAATGGTAAAAAAATAATAAAAAAAAAAAGAACGAGGGGGGAATTGAATGAATAGTGTTCGATTACGTCACTTTTGTGGGAAACTGGGCTCCGTCAGACAGAGGCACAGGGAGACAGAGTAGGGATGGAGGTAAAAAAAAATGTTGCTTGGCATTCACAATTGTTTGCAATTGCTTCAATTTATAATCCTAACTGAAGAAACACAAACAATAACTTAATAAACAAATAGCCAAAAAAACTAATACGAGGCATTTGGTTAAATTTAAATCATACTAGTAGAGCCTGTGACACTGGAGCATGTTACAAAATTAAAATAGTATCCATAATGATACAAGGAAATACAAAAGCAATTAAAAAAAATCTAAACTTTGTCCCAAAATGTGTATAATTTCATATAATTTCATGATATAAATCCCAAACATATTCCTTGCAAACATTTAAATGTCTAGCTAAGTAGTCTCTGCCCCCTGTGACTGGGAAATTAAATTCCAACCCAACCTGCTTTTATTTATTCTCATTGAGAAACTGATTTCTTACTCCGCAAATCTGGGAAGGTGAATGCAAGAATCAAGAATTAGCAAATTCATAACTAGCCGTGCAAAGAGGGAAAACAACAGTGACTGTGTAAAAGTGTTAAAAGGCAAAAGAAAAAAAACAGAAAAAAGGCATCTATTTATCCAAAATCTAAAGTGCAAAACAAAGGCAAAATAAAGGTGTCACATATAATTTTAAATTTTAAGATAATCAGGTGTCAGTAGTTCATTTAGGAGGGGAATAAAATGTGTGTTCCTGATAATAGCTGAGGGAAATAATGTTAATTTATGTCTGCATAGATTCTCAGTCATCCTGTGAGGTCTGTCTGTCAGTCTGTCTCTTTCCCTCTCCTTTTCCCTGCTGTTGAGTAATTGGCATCATCACAGTCACCTGTGTGTTTGTCATTAGTCTCACTCGTGCCACCTGGTGTCCTTAGTATATATAATACCACTCTCCCTCACTCCATCTGGGTTGGATCATTGTCTAGATTGGTTGTCATGTCTTGAGATGTCATGTGTTGTCATGTCAGGAGTTATTTGGGAATGTTTTGGAAACAGTTGTGAGGAATTGCTTGGCGTTTATCAGGTTTGGTTTGGGCTAGAGAAGCCAAACCATTGGAAGATTAGAGCTTAGAGTTCATGTACATGGTAAAGTGTATGTTTAGTTTGTCAGATTTTATTGTTTTTCTTTTAATAAATCTTCGACACCCAAGAAGAGTCTCCCAGTCCTGCATTTGGGTCCAACCATGTTTTCGTTGAAGAAACCCCCACACAACAGAATGATCCCACCACAACAGGACTCGGCAGACTGGACAGAGCTCTACACTGCCACCCCTCGCTTTTCCAGGGAACCGCTGAATTGGAATTACTCGATCCCTGCAGAATACGACCCAGCGTATTGGGCTGAGATCTACGCTGCCACCCCTCGCTCATCCAAAAGTCTAATTGACCCTCACATGATTAGTTGTTCTGGGCTAAGGTTTCTGCTTTGTGTCCGTCCAGGAAGACTAACAACAGGTGAGTCCTGGCACCAGAAGCTGCTTTTCCCTCCCTCATCTTTGGGACGTCAGGAGGCGTCCCTTAAAGGGGGGGGGGGATCAGGACCTACTGCAGCAGACCCATCTCTGCAATTTCCTGGGGTTGCAGGTACCCCAAGTTCCAGAGTTCAGACTAGGGGACAGGAGCAAAGATCTGGACCAGATGTTGGGCGCTCAACTGGACTGGCTGAAGAGTGTCCTGAGTGTTTACTCACAGAGCGATCCGGTGGTACCCAATTGTATAAGAAGACACAAAGTAGACTCTACTTCAGGCCTGGGCAATTATTGTGACTTGCGGGCACAACTGGTACAAAAATCTGAGTCATGGGCCAGATCATGATCAGAAAGATTGATTAATATTTCCGTGAACTAAGATAACTGATGAGTAAAGTATTAAATAAAGGCAATTATTTTAGCCTCTTTGAGACCATCTATTGGGGAAATGCTGGCATTGCAGAGAAAAGGTAGAAGGATAACGATAATATAAATTAACAGTATAATTTAGACAAGTATGGCGGGCCGTATTAAAACGCCAAACGGGCCGCATCGGGCCCCCGGGCCTTAGTTTGTCTAGGTCTGCTCTACTTCATGTGGAGGCTCAGTTCTTTCAACCTGTGCAAAAAGCTCTGTGGTGTCTGTGGTGGCTGGCATCATTCAATACGCTGTGTTGTGCTTGGGGGGCAGTGCATCTAAGCAGGACCTATTTAGACTGGAAAAGCTGATTAGGAAGTCAAATTCTGTGGTGGGCACTAACCTGGACGCACTGGCAACGGTGCAGGAGAAGAGGACTCTTTGCAAAATGCTCATCATCCTGTACAATGACACTCACGCTGCACTCAATCGTCATCAAACATAGATTCCGTTCTCAAAAACATCTTTGTCCACTGGGTAATCAAACTGTTCTACTCTTCTCTAAGAGGAAAAAAGAGGGTAGAAGAGGGGGAGTACGAGCAATAACCCCATAACTGTGCAGTGCAATATACCACTATCTTGATCTACATTGCTATTATATTTCACCAACCATTATATTCTTCTATACACCTTTTCATACTTTAATACATTGTGTACCCTAAGTACAGTATATGCTACTGATGTATGTATAAACTGTATATGTATGTATGTATATATATATATATATATATATATATATATATATATATATATATAATCCATGTGTATACCTGTATATATCTCCTTCTCTGACAAAAAAAATCTTGGTCTCCTTCCAGCTTATCCCATTTTTCAGGGGTTGCCACAGCGAGTCAACAATTTCCATCTCATCCTGTCCTCTGTATCCTCAACTCTAACTCCAACTGACGTCAATGTACTCCC
>JAFBJS010003308.1:65045-160536 GCA_016785265.1 Paraplagusia blochii | reverse complement strand
AAAAATCTTGGTCTCCTTCCGGCTTATCCCATTTTTCAGGGGTTGCCACAGCGAGTCACCAATTTCCATCTCATCCTGTCCTCTGTATCCTCAACTCTAACTCCAACTGACGTCAATGTACTCCCTCACGGCATTCATAAATCCCCTCTTTGGCCTTCCCCTTCGTCTTTTACCTGGTAGCTACATGTCAAGTATTCTTCTCCCAATATAACCACTGTCCCTCCTCTGAACACGTCCAAACCATCTTAATCTGGCTTCTCTAGCTTTATCTCCAAACCCCTGTCTGTTTGCGTTGTCCCACTGATTACCTCGTTCCTGATCCTGTCCATCCTTGTCACCCCCAGAGAGAACCTCAGCAACTTTAATTCTGCCACCTCCAGCTCTGCCTCTTGTCTTCTACCTATTCCTAGTGTCTCTAATCCATACATCATGGCTGGTCTCACAACTGCCCTGTAAACCTTTCCCTTCATCTTAGCTGACACTCTTCTATCGCAAATCACTCCAGAGACCTGTGTATGTATGTGGATATAAAGTATATGTACATGTGTATGTTGATATGTTCATATATACACACAAAAAGAACGATTGCCAACTAATCTACTCACACAAATAACATTACGACGCAAATATACAGTGTATATACTACTATCCCCCTTATATACTGACATCCACTGTTTACTGTTTAGGTTTTACACATTTTAACTCTACCCCTGCTTGTATTCTATGCTTCTATTGTCTTGTTTTTGTGTCTGTTGTATTTATGTTGTGTTGCTACAAAGCGTGGTCCCATGCTGTGTGCGTCTGGATGAATGCGTGAGCGATGGGCGGGGCGAGCAAGAGAGTGGGAGTGCGCCTGAGTGAGACTGTGAGACGACGTAGCAGGTCCATGTGTTCTGTGTATTGGCGTGGTTACAGCTGACAGTGACAAAACTTTGTAATTAAATCTTTGCAATAAATGTGGGATTGCGAATGAATGCCTTGACAAGAATTACACGTCCGGCTTGACGTTCCAAAAATTAACTGAATTAAATTAAAATTAACTGAACTCTGTAAACAAGCCATATCCCAGCAGGAGGACTTGAGTTTAACATTTGCTTTGTACTTGCTTTGTACATCTATCTATCTATCTATCCAGCTGGCAGCACCCAGTTCTGATCAACAGCTCCAAACTCTGTTTCTTTCTCACAGTGTGCTGTAGTAAACTGCCTGGCCAATAAAAAAAAAAAATGTTGCCACTTGGATTTAACTAAGCAAATAGGTATGAGCCTCCCATTGGATAACTACTGAATGGATGATTATCTTTCTCCTCAAAGAATGAGGTCAGCTGACAACCTGAATTTACCAAAGGTAACCAGGTTCTTCCATCAATGGGTTTTTTCTTCCCTCATGGCACAGGCATATTCCAAGATGACAATGCCAGGATTTATCGGGCTCAAATTGTGAAACACTGATTTGGGAAGCATGAGGCATAATTTTCACACATGGATTGGCCACCACAGAGTCCAGACCTTAACCCCACTGAGAATCTTTGGGATGTGCTGGAGAAGGCTTTGCGCAGCGGTCAGACTTTACCATCTTGGTGAAAAATTGGACTGGATGGAAATAAATATTGTGACATTGCTTATTAAAACAATGCCACAGAGAATGTGTGCTGTAATCAAAGCTAAAGGCGGTCCAATGAAATATTAGAGTGTATGACCCTTTTTTTGGTGGCGACTTTTTGTTTTTGGCCAGGTAGTGTATGTAACGGTTTTCTTTTCCCTTTTATCTGAGGTTGCACAGGAACATTTGGTGCCATAATGTGAGATTCTGAGTGGGTGGCCATATAAGCCCTTATCAGCATAACAACTGGTAAAAAATAATCTCAAGCAACATGGCATGTATAGACTCTCAGCATATAATTTTCATTGACACTGTTGTGAAGCCATCCTCTACAGGCTACAGCATGCTGAATCAGAATAATGATTTAGACAAAAAATAAAAATACAGTGCTTCCAGTAATATATTCTATTAATCTAGTAATCTAGACGTTTCATTCTTCAACTGAGGAGCTTCATCAGTTTCTGGTTGTTGTTGGAGGGAACTCTAGTAGTTATACTACTCTAGACCACTCCCTTCACCACTGGACAAAGGTGTGAAGAGTTGTTTTGATCACACCTTTTTAGACAGGAACTGCTCCAGATGTTAATGAGCAGTTTTCTTGTCACATGTCCAGATGTGAGATATCATGACCTAGATGAATGAGAATTTTCACAGACTTCCAGGAATCTAATTGAATATGAAAAAAGCACTGTTTGGAATCTATTTGGCCTCTATAAAACTGTGGAGGCAGTCATATTGCCGGACTGTCATTAATTGGGTATTATTAATGACAATATCTGGCTGTTAGCTAAACCGAACCTATTTTATTTTATCAACTTAGAATCATGAACCTCTTTCATTGTTTTTTTTTTAAAGATATGCATCCTATTTATGATTTACAACAATGAAGGACAAGATCTACAAATCCAAGTGTCCTTGTTCTGAATTATACAAGGACACTGCCTTGTTGTCATGGGTTAAACAAAAAATATTTAATGGATGAAATATTTAGTGAATGAAAGAGTTGCTGCTGTAGTAGAATAAACTCTTACAAACGATGGTTGCTATAAGCGTTACTACTCGTTAATTTATGTCAGTAAATAAGTATCGGCAAGAGTAAACCCTTGTCTACACAACTAGTAAAGTACCACAATTAAGAACAGCAGATATAGAGTCAAATCAATAATAAACAAACACATGTTAATTGGTGTTATTCACTGATTTTGCTCCTCCTGCGGTTCATTATCTCTGTGGGTGTTTTAGCATTCATCCCAGTTCTTTCCAATTAACCCACTCTGTGTATTTTTATCTCACAATCTAACAACTCAGTGCTGCTGTGCTGCCTGTCCATCAAACACACAAAGAAGCAAAATATCAAAGTGTCACACGTGGGAGAGAGGAACAGCGATCAAAGCAGAGATATGGTCAACAATTGTTCTTGCATTGTTTTATTTATTTTTTTATTAATGGCTCTGCTACTTGTGCTTTAGCTGACGGCAATAGTCAATCAACATGGCTGCCTTTGCTTTGTAATAAAAACATGTCCAGTTTTCAAAAAAAAAAAAATGAATGTTCACTTACAACTTAACTCTTTAACCTTGACCATGACCTGGATGACTGAGAACCTTCATCGACATTATTTATTTTATTTGGCCAAATAATAAGTAACAAATAATAAAATAGAGTGTAAATGTCTTAAAGTAGCTTCAGTTAGCAACTCCAGCTCAGTCAGACTTCATCTGAAGTTTGTGTCATTGGATTGAGGGAGTTGTTACATTTATGTGCTTGTGAAAGACACAGATGAAATGTTATAACAGATGGAACAAGCAAGGGAAGACAGCTGACGCAAGAATCAGTGGAAAGAACAAGATTGCAAAAGTGGTGGGAACTCTGAATCTAGGTACAGTGATAGTGAAAAGTAGAGAGCTAGCTGACATGATGGAGAAAAGAAGAGAATATATATTGTGTTTTCAGGAGACGGCAGCAAGGCTATTGGATGAGGTTTTAAGTTATTTTATCATGGGTTAGACGGGAAGAGAAATGAAGTAGGGTGATAATCAGGAAAGAGTACGCTAGGAATGAGGTTGATGTGAAATAATTGTCAGGTTGATGTGTGTGATGGTAGAAATAGATTTAGATTTTGCAATGGAACTTTATTTACTTGGTACAAATCAGAGGTGATCCAACATCAGTTCAAAAACAAACAGCCACAGTGTAGCTCTCACACTCCAATAAAACTGAAGAAGTTATACAGTGGCCATATCATAAAGAACTGCTCTATTTTTACTCTAGCACTACTGATGTTTAGGCTTCGTTGATAGGATGTTCAAGGGAAGCCACACTAAATAGCAAGGAGCATCATCTTTAAGGAGTGATGTAGAATGTCAGTGGTTAAGCTCAACAGGTGGGGAAGGCAACAGAGGGGATGAGGAAGTGAGGTAATTTGAAGGAGATTACTGGCTGTAAGGTGGTGGAAGGTGAGAGTGTAGCCAAACAGCATAAGATGGTAGTGTGCAGATTTACAATGAAGGTGAGAAGAAGGAGTAGGGTGAAGACAGAGCAGAACAACAAGTGGTAGAAATTAAGGAAAAGGGATGGTTGTTAAGACTTCAGAAAAGAAGCAAGGGCAGTCCTGGTCTGTGGTGGGAGATCTCCAGAAGATACACCACAGCTAGAATTATTTGGTAAGGTGTTTGGTATGTCCTCTGGACAGAGAAAGGAAGACATAGACACCTGGTAATGGGATGATGAGGTTCAGGAGAGTATTCAGAGTAAGATGTTAGCGAAGAGGAGGTGGGATAGTGACAGAGCAGAGGAAGAAGGACTGGGCTACAGAGAAAGAGCAAGGGAGGTAAGCAAAGGAAGGAGACAAGGAGGTATACAGATTGGCAAGGCAGAACAATCAATCTGGGAAGGATGTGCTGCAGGTGAGGTTGACTAAGGACACGGATGAAAAGGTCATTACCAGTGAAGAAGTTATACTAGGAAGATGGAGGGAGTACTTTGAGGAGTTGCTGAATAAGGAAAATGATAGGGAGCCAGATTCTAACATGGAGAAGGTAGATCAGATAAGGAAGAATGAAGAAAGAAAGGCCATGAAGACGATGGAGAGTGGAAAGGCACATGGTTTCTATGACATATCAGTTGAGTTATGGAAGTGTTTTTTAAACACAGAAGATGCTTGATGAGTAGAGGAATAGTGTTTTGTGCCAATTTACAAGACAGGTGCCGTGCACAGTGTCAAAGGGATAATGGTTATGAGCCATACTATGAGCATTTGTGAAGGAGTAGTTGAGGTTAGGATGTGGAATATTTGCAAACAACAGTATGGTTTTATGCCTAGAAAGAGTTAATCAGATGCTATATCTGCCTTAATGGAGAAGTATAGAGAGGGTCAGAAGGAGCTGCATGGTGTTTTTGTAGATTTAGAAAAGGCCTATGACGGAGCACCAATGGAGGAATTGGGTTTCACATGAAGAAGTCAGGAGTGGCAGAGAAGTATGTTAGATTAGTGCAGGATATGTATGAGAACAGTACAACAGTGGTTAAGTGTGCTGTTGGAAGGACAGAAGACTCTAAGGTATAAGTGGGGCTCATCAGCAATGAGCCCCTTCTTTTTTGCTTTAGTGATGGACAGATTGACAGATGAGGTCAGACAGCAGTCTCCATCGACGATAAAGTTTTCAGATGACGTGATCTGCAGTGAGAGTAGGGAAAAGCAGGGTGGAGGTTTGCACTAGAAAGAAAGGGGTAAATGTTAGTCATAGCAAGACAAAGGCAATGGTGAGGTTACAAGGAGGTGCAGGAGTTTACATACTTATGATCAACTGTTCAGAGCAGTGGAGACTGTGGCAGAGATGTGAAGAATTTAGTCAGGCACAATGGAAAGACTGGAGAAAACTTTAAGGAGCAGCAATATTCAACCGTACAACTTTCAGTCACCCCCCAAACTACATGTAAATATAAATAATTTGAGCATCTCAGCTTATGTCTGTTAGACCAGTGTTCCCCAACACTATTTGTGTCATGGACCGTTTAAACGTCTAGAAATTTTTTCGCGGACAGGTCTATGAGGTGTAGCTGATAATTGCCACTAATGAAAATGAACGTCCAGCATAAAAGTTTTATTTTTTGGACATCTCCTGGACACTCAAAAACACGAGGGGATCTGGTCCTTATCAAAACACTTTTCAGCGTCTAATAATAAATAAAACATAAATTGTGTTAAGCTGGGCATCATCTCTCTGCAGCCCGGTACCAATTGCCCCACGGACCGGCACTGGTCCATGACCCGGTGGTTGGGGACCACTGTGTTAGACCATAGCCTTAAGCAGAATAACAGACTCCAATTAATTATCCTGTATCGCCCACCAAACCCATAATCTGATTTCATAGTTGAATTTGCAGATTTTTTTCAGAACTAGTTCAAGTTTTAGAACTAGTTCAACTTAACTTTTGCCCCTATAAGAAAGAAAAATATGACAGGTATGGCTGCATACCTGTGAAATGCCCCTTTCACAGGTATGCAGCCTCGTTTGAGGTTAAATACCAGGTCTCCCCTGTAGTCGGTTAGAACTGAAGAAGCCTCTTGGATGAGAGGTGAAACGTCTTCAAGAAACCTACTATGTCCAGTTGCTTTCGAAGTAACTAATTTTGGAAAGCCCCACCATGCATCCGTGATTTAATTACCCCATTCCAACCAAACAGATCTCTCCGCTCCCAAAATTCAAGTCTACTGGTCATCCCTAAAATAAATAACAATAGAACAGTCGGTAGAATTTTAAGTTACCAGGCTCTTCTCTTGTGGAACCAGCTCCCACTGTCAGTAAGAGAGAGTCAGATTCTGTCTCCTCTTTCAAAGTGAGACTTAAAACCTACCTCTATAGTATAGCCTATAGCCTAAATTAGATTAGGCACACCCCGATTAGAACAGTCTAAGGAGATGCTGCTATAGGCCTACACTGCTGGGGGGCCTTTTCATTTCATCTTGCACAAATAATGAGTACATTGACTCTGCGGTCTTATTCTTCTACCCTGTCCTATAATCACACTACCACCATGTACTCACTTCGATAACTGGTCCCACTCTTTTACAATTCTGCTGCGGCTGATGCACGGGATGAGCACAAGACAGAAGCAAAGACTCTGTCATCTACAAGACCAACTAGAACTTGAACTTTTTCTTTTAATTTTTTTCTATGTATTGAAATTGTGCACTGCATTGTTCCCACATCTGTCCGACAGGGGGTGGATCCATCACCTGTGGTTCTCCCTGAGATTTCTACCTTCCTCTTTTTTTTTCCCTGATAAAAGGTTTTTGTTTCGGTAGTTTTTCCTTACCCTGGCTGACGGTCTAAGGACATAGGATGTTACCGACCCTGTGAAGCCCCATGTGACAAACTGTCTTTTATAAATGTGCTATATAAATAAAATTTAATTGATTGATTGATCGATCAATCGATCAATTGATTGATTGAAGACAGGAGGCAGAGCTATAGGTGGCAGAGTTAAATAAGATGAGACTTTTTTCAGAGGTGACAAGGATGGTCAGGATGAGGAATGTGGTCATAACACAGACAGGAAGGTTTGGAGATAAAGCTAGAGAAGCTTGATTATGATCTGTTCAGAGGATGGACAGTGATTACATTGGTAGAAGAATGCTAGAGATGGAGCTACCAGGTGGGAGACAAAGAGGAAGGCCAAAGAGAAGATTTATGGATGCAGTGAGGGAGGACATGGAAGTTTTTGGAGTTAGAGCTGGGGATACAGAGGACAAGGTGAGATGGAAATTGTTGACTCCCTGTTGCAACCCCTAAAAAAAGGGAACCTTGTCTGAGTCTAGCCTTACTCACATCACATCTTTAATGCTCCTGTATCACATGTTTCTTATTCCAGAATTAAAGAAATGGCGATTCCACACCTCCCACATGGGTCAGTCTGAATCACTAAGGCAGGGATGAGTGGAAAACTCAACTAACACCATGTCTGACAGCTCTCAAGGTCATGTCTGATCTCCCAGCAGAGAGTCGCTGTCACTTTTAATATCTTTTAAAGAGCTCTTTTTTTTTTTTCAGGGGACCATCCGTAGAGTAACATAATCACAAGTGCAAAATTACAGCAAAACAGTAAGTGTAAAAGTGAAGACCAATACAGCCAGTTCTAGGTAGCTTTAAAAAACAGTTAAACTAACATAGCGGTTACATTGGACTTGTTTTAATAGCAAAATAAAGTATAATAAATGATTCCTAAGCATATTGGCAAACTATGACGCAACCCATTCAGCTTCGTAATACAGCCCGCCAAATTTATTATACCTCCGTCTCCCCTGCTATGCCTTCATTTTTTTCTATAGATGGCAAAGAAAAGGCAAACATTATAGGATTTTAGCCATATTACATGACTTTACAGGTCCTTTGTCTCAGCTAACATGAATGCTCTATTAATCTGCTCCTAACCTGGTCCCATGTCCAACTTAAGGACCAAATGGTCTACTTCAGACCATTGGATGCTTACAATTGTGTGTTGGAAATGGTGACTTTCATGGTCACCCAATTACAAGTCATGTGCTTTAACTTCTCATCAGCCGATTATTTTCAACAGGTTATAACAATCATTCTTGCCCTTTACTGTCATCTTCAATGAGTTGTACCAATTTGTCATTTTCATTTGATAAACATAAACTATGTAAGCTCATTATTTGGACATCTGAAATTTATCCAATAGGGTATTGATTATTTTTGTTTATTTACACACACACACACACACACACATATATATCATATTAAAGACTATATTGAGGGATAATCCCACCATAATCTCCTGCTTTTACCTGCTCCTGTCTGTCCAGCCACTGATCCACCATGGGATGGTTAGCGCTCAGAGACGACCGAAGCATCTCCCTTTGGAACTGAGAAGCCCAATTGCTTGCATCCCTTGGAAGACTTCGATAGGCATGGGCCCCCATTCCCTGAGGAAGAATTAGTAAAGATGAAGCTTGAAATATGTATCTGTGTGAAGTTGGTCAACAGCCGACAGAAACTAAAGTTAAGTTTCTAACTTTAATAGATACTGAGTAGTTCATTCAGGCTGAACTTGAAACTCTCTGGACTGTAAGTGCTCAGCTGCTAAGAGACATCAATTCTATTAAAAAAGGCAAATATTCGAAGAGTACACTATAAGATTTTGTACTGACAAGGTATTTAAATTTCAATTTAAACAAATAGGCACAACTAGTTTTATGTAATAAATCCAGGAAGCGATAAAACATGCTGGAGAATATTATGAAAAAGAGTAAAAAAATGTAGGCATTTGAACTTTTTGTGTATATGCATGTGCGTTTCAGTTCCGTTGAATGTGGTGTGACAAAGGGCTTGGAAGCACTGAAGACAGGACTGTAAAAAATTGGCCAGACACATGGCCTCATCTGAGACAGGGCCCGACTACCATTATTGCCCCTGTCCCCAACATGCAACTGTCCGTGACAGGAGTTCTAACCACAAAGTTTAATGGCACATTAGATCATAAAATGTGGAAAAACCAAGACAGCACAGAGGCAAGAGTAAATCATCAGATTACTCAATGGTTAATCCATTTAGTTGGCTCTGCTAAACATTGACAAATCAAAGAAAAACACTTCAGGAGACATGATGAGTTTTGGGGCCAGGCTGGTGACTGACGAATTCCACAGATCACAACCGAAAAGTGTGGATTGAGCTTCAAGGGAGAATACAAAACTACCATTGGTAGCTATTTGAAATGAAGCCAGACAACAGTGTTTCTGTGTATAATGTATGGTTTTGGTAGTGCATGAGACTGATGTAGGGTCCCTCAATGAACAAGAATGTGAGCTCCATGAGATAGTTGCTTTTTTAATTTATTATTTGTCTTGTTCACTCTGGTAAGACACTTCACGTACTGAGTGAGCATGGGGAGGGTGGAGGAAAGCGAGGTATGGGTGAAGTCGCCACTGATGAGCAGGAGGCACTGCATGTGTAATGTCTGTAGTTTGCGTTCTGAGCACTCATTAGCACTATTTTTTTCAACACCCCCAATTTATAGGGAACATACTGTCTATCTTGTATCTGAGCAAGATGACAAGGTGGAGCAGCAATAATTGAGGATGATCGTTTTAGACATTAATTAGATAACAGATATTTTCGAAGAACCGAACGTGAGCTTCTCATTCCTAGGATATATAAGGAAACCACCTAAAAGTTCTGCTCAAGACTGGAAAAAAAGCATAATAAGGAAGACATGGACTTCTGCTTGATATATGCTGGCAGGTTAGTATCAGTTTCATATAGGGCATTTTCTGATGATTTGGGTGCAGATGAACGTAGAAATAAAGATGAAAGAAGTTGTTGCGAGGACTAGAACATATTATTGCTGTTATTAAAAGTGGCACTGCTGCACTCCATCACACCGCTGTGAAAAATAGTTTGCAGTCAAAATGCAGGAACATCAGCACACACCACCTGACAGCTCTGTCATGCAGAATAAATGCAGTGTTGATCTGTTAAACTGTCTGTTTGAATGGCTTAGCACGTGGACATAAACCTGTCTGGCTCTAAAGGGTAATCAAAGTGTGAAGCTGTTTAGAATACAAAAACTCCAGACTGATGATTCATACATCACCTTTCTCTCCAGACTGCCAGTGCGGCTGCTGATGTTGGATCTGTGGTTGTACTTGTGGAAGCCAGCAGTTGTTGACCAGCGAACTGGGTTCTTTCTGGACGGCTCTTCAGGATCAACTGGTACATCTGCAGCCAGGGAGGGATCACTGCTAGGGCGGACATGGAGAGGCATGTCTGCAGGAGAGAAAAGCTGGGTTTAGAGGAAATTTAGAGGAGTAGCAGTTTCAGAAGTACAAACATATGAGTTGTCATTTAATTTTCAAACTACAAAGCTTTACCATTTCCCTAGTTACAAATCACAAGATCCAATTTTGAAATGTTTTCAAACAAATGCCAAGAGATAGGAATAATATAACAGTATTATTACTTCTACAGAGCAAAGGATAACTTAGTTGTGCTTGGGTTAAGTCCAGTTATGGAGAAAAACATGTTGTCAATTTAGTTTAGTTACTGTAAAAAAAAAAAAACAACTAGGGAAAATCCATTAGTGCTGGTCTCAGGACCCTGCCCAAAATATTCATAGTTAAAATAATAATAACTGCTGCCAAAACATATAAATGTCATATCAAATAACAACACTTCCTTGGTATGGGTCATTAAAATCTTGCCACTCTGCCAACTGCAGCTAGTTCAGGAACACTAACCAAACCCGATGCTAAAATTACGCTGGTATCAAAAACCTCTCTACAAACTTTAGTGACCAAGCACTGGCCCATGTTCTGCAGCCACCCTGACAAATGTACAAAAGCAACCCATTATGAAGTTCCTACATTTTATCAATGTTGCCAAGTCAAAGTTGAACCTAAGAATTCAGGGAGAAATCCTGCTGGATGATAGCAAGAGAGAAGGTGGGAAGTTGGGAATATCTGAGAGCTCTGCCATAAATCATCTGATTTTTCCCAGAAGGCCATATGGATTTGTTTATTACATTCTAACAGTCTGAGTGTCGCACCCATAATTATGCAAATAGTTGAATAGCCACCTGTTATCTATTGGTGTATGATTCCAGCAAGCATATGCCATTGCTAAGCCACCATCTGATACAGCTGAGAAATGTCTTAGTGGTGGAAGCTGTGCATTTTAATCATGGCTTGTGCTGTTCTGTAGCTCATGTGTATTTAAAGCTATGACAACACAGCTGTTTTAAGGACTTTCCACAGAACTTGACGCAAGTTAAACTGAGGGAAAAGTACCATTTGCAGACAGATAACGAGCATGGCCATGGCTTTAATATTTTGTCAATCATTTTGTTCATATTTGACTTAAAGGATCAAGGAGTAATTAAATGTTAAAAGTTACGGAATAAAGGTTAGGGTCAATGACAGATCTCTGTTCTGGGAAACTAATATGCAACTCCGCCTTGGATATACTAACATCAGGTTAGGCTGAACCTAACATTGGGGGTTATAGCTCAGTGGAAGAGCATTTGATTGCGGATCAAGATGTTTAGAGTTACACCATTTTGGCCAGGCAGTGCAGTTGAATTAATCACCCCGATGTCCTGGGTTTGATTCCCAGTCAAAGGGACTCTGTTCCCTGATTAGCATGAGAGTTGTCATGCTAGCTTTTCCGTTTTACACATCAGGTCAGGGATTGAGTATTAAATCCCTGATGAACCCTATACTTGACATACTTCCCTGGGCAGCCTGCATGTCTGTTGTAAATGCAACAAATTCCCCAATGTCAGATCAACAAGTTCAATTAGTCTTTCTAGAGCAGAGATCCATTTTTAAATACCATGACCTTTGCTTTTGATCAGCATAGGGTCATGGAGATGCTTAGGACTTGTGTTTGATAGCACCAAAAGGCACATCATATAAACACCCTAAATTAAATAAACCAATAAATCCATGTAATTACCAATACTTCTTTTGATACTGTCCACTGCACAGAAATAGTTTATTTGAGAGAAATGATTATGGGTTTTAGTTCTTGGTCCAAATCCACTATGTCTAATACAATCTTGTACACCAGAGTGTGAATTTACCAGACATAATGTGTAATTTCCCAGGCACAGCTATACATTATAAACATGAACATTGTATTACCAAAAATACAATGCCTTGTAGATCCTCGAGATCTTTGAAATGACTTTTTCAGAGTCTGTCAATACTTATATACAGTATATCTCATGAGAGGACGCCTGCTGCAAGTAATGATTTCAAACACTTGCAGGTAGCTTGTTAAACATTGATTTAGGAGAAGTTTCCCCGAAAAAGTTAGATGAAGTTTGCTCTGTCTCTGCAGACAAAGACAAGTCAGATGCAACAGAGAAGCAACTAACGGCAGGTATTGCTCTGCTTGACAAGCTCAGATGGAACAAATGCACTGTAGAGGCTATTTTGGACAATAAATCATTGTTTATCATCAACAGTACATTACAATCAATACATTTAAAATTTTGCACATTAAGAAACGTATTGTACTCAGGTGTGTAGAGAAATGACACTCATGGAACATTTGTATTTTACCGATGAGAAGTAATAAAATATTAAATAGTGTAGTTATTGTGTAATAGTGTAGGGACTCACATATGTAAACACATATGTTTATGATTGAAAAAAATAATTTATTTCTTTACAATGTTGTGCTTACACATCAACACTGATTTTTTTTTTTGTTGTTGTTGTTTGTTTTTCACAATGCTACCAGGATTTGAGCTTCAATCTTCTTTTATAGATATTAAGATGCTAATTCTTTAGATTTCAAATCGCTGCAGCTTAAAATCTGAAAAAATAAATAAATAAAAACAGGGTGCTGTTTGTTTGTGCTGTTAGCTATTCAGTAGGTTGTGATATGTAGATTTCCTATGCTCCCCCATTATGTGCTACCCATTTTTCATCTACTTAATTTATGATGGGATTATCCTGGCAGTCCAAAGGGTTTACTTGGTCTCACGTTTAATAGCCAGAGCTGTCACTTCAGACACAGCCAGTCATCGATCCAGGCTAAGGAGGGACACATTGGCCGGTAAATGGATGGGAGGGGGAGGCCAATAAGACGAGTCCTTAATCCAGCGTCTGTAGTGAGGGATTACGAATGAGGCACAGGGTCATTGAAAAGTACACACTACACTTTACTACAGGGAAAGGTCAAATTCTCGGGGGAATGTTTCCTGGTATTGCTTTGTCCTTTATTTGTCTTTTGTTATCACCATGTTTGGAGGTTTCATACATTTATTACTAAAAAAAAGGATATATCAGCATGAACACACCTTTGAGCAGTTCAGATAATTTACCATGTTAGCAAAAGCTAGAAGAAGCACAGTGCTACTCAGTCTGGTTAAAGGCTACGATACAAAATTGAAGACAATTGTTTGCTTTGTCTGCTAATTTTACAAATTGCTCTAATTTAACAAATACAAATTAAACTGCAAGTGACATGAATGACCAAAACATTATTCATGTTCTACTTAAAAATGGATAAGAACCTTTTCTTTTTCTTTTTTTTTACAGTGCACTGTAACTACACACTGTGGTTTAACATATTATTGCTTGTTTGATTAAAGATATTTTTTAGAGCAATTATTAGGATATGGATTATCATTAATAATGTAGACACCTATTCAGGTTAAACACAGGAGCTTTCCCTCCCTTTCCTTACTGCAGATGTCCTCACTCCTAACCTGTCAATCAAGTTTTGACTGTAACAGAGCTTGATTCACTGGTTCAGTCAAGTTTTGATACTTGATTGAACCTGTCAATGGGGGCATCCTGTCATAGGCCTTTTCTAAATTCATTCAACTCATTCTGACCTTTTCTGTACTTCTCAATCAACATCCTTAAGGTAACTTTGGTTCTCTTTCTAGTCATTAAACCACTATACTGTTGTTCACAAATCTCTACAGCCTTTCTAAACCTAGCCCTAACTATTCTTTCTACAGCTCATCAGCATTATGTGGTTGTTACAACTCCTAACATCACCCTTTTCAAAAATTGAAACCAGGGCACTTTATCTTTACCCATCAGGTATATTTTTTACTCTCCAGAATTATGTTAAATTACCTAGTCACAAAACCTATCGCCACTCCCCCAAAGCACCATAATAATACCTGCCGTTAGTTGCTTCTACTGGTAAGTCATCTGAACCAAGGGACTTTTTACTTTTTACTCTCTTTAAGGCGTTTCTTACCTCATCCTTTCTAATATGATCTACCGTCTTCCTAATAGTGTCTGGCTCCTCATCCCTCATGTTGCTTTTTATTTTCCTCATTGAACAACTTAAAGTACTCCTTCCATCATGACCCAGATCTGTCCTTACCACCTACCTGAAGACTTTAACAACATTTCTCTTTTCCTAATTTTCAACACTTTATCTTCTGCTCTGTCTTAACCCTCTTCCTTTTTCTCATCTCCATCATCACCTTGCACACAATCATTCGATACTGTACTGGCAACACTTTCACTTGCCACCACCTTACAGTCTCTAATCTCCCTCAGATATCTCTACTACACAGAATATAATCTACCCGTGTGGACCTTCCTCTAATCTGGTAGGTCCCCACCACTCCACGGCCTGTACTTCCAAGTTTTTATTCATAACACCAAACATGGCCATCGCTTCTTCATTACCTCTGTTCCCTTCTATTCCCACTTTTCACTCTACCATTAAATCCAGCTCGATACAGAACTTTTCCTTTTTCTACTAACTCTTCCTTCTTCTTCTTCCTTCAAGAGGACTTCTTCCTCCTCCATTTCTTGTAAGGAGCTTATAACCTCCTCCAATGTTTTCTGTCCTTCCACCTCGTTTTCTGTACGGTTTCTATAGTCCGTGGGATGCATTGTATTCTAGTGCCCGGATGTGATTGTGATTATGTACAACTGAACTTTAGCGCGAAAGAGGACAAAGGAGGTGTGTGGAGTGAGAGCTGTGCCACGTGTAAAAAATGCCAAATAGGAGAGAAGAGGTCTGCCCGGAGACGGAGGATGTGCCAGCTTCATTTAAGTCTGATGTATGGCAACATTTCAGATTCCATGTTAGCTATGATGATAGCGGTAAGACAGAAGCTGACAGAACCATGGCAATATGCAAACACTGTGCAATGCACATTCCATATACCAGTGGAAACACTTCAAACATGTTTTCTCATGTAAAAGGCATCACTTGAACGTGTCACAGCATGAGGATAAAAAAGAGCCTGTAACTGTCAGGAAACAACTTCAACTGTCCATTTAAACAGCCTCTCGGTGATGAATCGGACCGAGCAAAAGCTATAACTAAAGCAAAAGCCATGTCCATAACAAAATGCATGATGCCGTACAGTGTGATAAAGGGGGAAGGATTTCGTCATCTTATCGAAGTACTCAAGCTGTGGTATAAAATAACCTCCCACCGGAATTTCAGCAACACTTTAATTCCAGACCTGTATGATGAGATACGGGAAGAAATAGTCAGGGAATTGTCCAAAACAGCCCACCAAGCTCTGACTACAGATGGATGGACCTCGAGGACCAATGAAAGTTACCTCACGGAGACTGCTCACTATTTTACTTTACGCAGTGGGAAATGAAAAGCTGCGTCTTGCAAACACACCCTGTTTATGAGAGTCACACGCATCAACATCTCTCTGAAAAGCTGACAGACGCAGTGGCAGAATGGAACCATTGGAACCACTGGAACCACTTTTAACATAGTGAAATGTGTTTGATTTATATGCAACATTTTGTATTGATTGATAGTATTGTTTTATTGGGTTTTTTTATATATTACAGTGGAACTTAAAGTTTAAGCTAGAACTAGCTGTAGCTCTAGCTGTAGGATTAAAAATATGGCACTTTAATTTCAAGTCAAACAATAAACCCTCATTCCTCACTCTCAGTGAAATATCCTAGTGAATTGTGTTTAATTTTCATACAACATTTTATACACTGTCTACATTTTTGTTTTTTAATAGATGTGCTATTACAGTGGCACTTTGAGTCTAGATAAGTCCAGATAATTTCAAGAGAAAATAAATAAATGAAAGGCATGTCCATGTTGATATTGTCAATCTCTTCCCAATATCAAAATACCACTTAGATATAACCCTAACCCTATTCCTTAGAGTTACATGATAACATTATACTAACTATTTTTTTAATACTGTATTAAACTTTAAGGCTACCATATACTGAAGTATATTGTTTGAGTGTTAAAAATTAAAAAAAAAAAAAAAAAAACACAACCGTACCGAACCAAAAACGATGATACGCACCAAACCGTGAATTTTGTGAACCATGCCACCCCTAGTATCTACTCCTCCTCATCATATCAGCTACTTCTCCACTTTCCCTTGTCATTGTACCTACATTTAGTATCCCAAACCTCCAACTTTAAATTCTTACCTTTACTTTTTCAACTTTCTGTCTTAATCAATCACATCACACATCAATCCTTTTATTTTTTTTGGCTTTGATCAACCAGTAGTCAATTTTCTTACAGTACCCCGTAGGTAAAACGCATTGTTGGTAGTCGTTGACCCAGGCCCTGACCAATCAGGCATAGAAATCATTATTTGAATCACATGTTCATTTGGCCAAAGTTTTATACCAGATGCCCTTACTCATACAACCCACACTATCTAATTCGGGCAGTTGGTGGTCTAGTGGTTAAGGAAGCAGACTTGGGTCCACAAGGCCCCTGGTTTGAATCTCCCTACCGCTATGTCACAATGACAAGGAGTTTGCTTTCCTATCCTATCCTATCCTATCCTTTCTTTTCCTAATTCAAGCTTGGGACTGACACTAAAAAAAGTAGCTTGTGTTCCCTAGTGGCTAGTTTTGTGTCTCTAGAACTGGTGAACCAGGTTAAATAAGATGAATGCAGTTGATCCCTGTCACTGAGACTGAATTGAACCCTAGGTTGAACCCTAAAACAGCAATACCTAGGGACTTACTAAATGAATAGGTGGATTGTTGAATGGATAGACTGTATAAAAATACTAATACAATAATATTCATCTTGTGCCAATTAACAGTATATGAATTAAAGCGCAAGAAATCAGGAAGTAAAGTAGCTAACGGATACTTAAAGTGTACGGGTAGCTGAAAAGTGGGAGACAACTTCTGCCTTTAAAACAGGCAGAAGTTGTCTAACAAATGACTCTGTGCTTGTGTCCGCAAATGCATCAAAGCTGTCTGCTGACAGATTGTAACACAGTAAAAGTCTCTAATTGTGACTACTCAGTGTGGTGGGCTGGTGGTCACACTCTGATTTATGTCTGACTCATTGAAGTCAAGGATTACCCAAGACTGACCTTAGAAAAAAGTGGAGTCAAGTATCATAGGCTTTAAAACATTTAGGGTCCTTGTTCTATTACTGTAGAAGACAGGACGTAAAGTCGATGTGTTTTGTCATTTCTAGATTTAGCAATTGAATTTAAAATTGCAGTTAATGTATATTATATAACAGTAAACAGTTGCAAAAAATATCAGGTTGATTGATTGGGGAAAAAATCCTGCCCATTCATTATGGTTAAGGCCTTAATGCAGAGCTTATCAAAATAAGGAAATTCTATGTCAGGTTAGTTTATGGTTTATGCAAAATTGTTTTCTTAATTCATACTCAAGTACAAAACATTACACCACATCCAGTGGAATCAAAGCAAAGTAACTCCAATGGAAGCAACTTCATTCATTAGCTCCTTCAGAGTAACATTTAAAAAAGAAAAACTAAAAAAAGGAACTCAAGCATGTAAATTGAAAAAGACAGCTAGGTGTTTTCTTTCTTCTTTTTTAGAAAGAGTAGGCAGTGTACAGTTTTCAGAATTATTACCCACAAAGTACATCAATCATCACAATAGTAAGTACATGCACAGATTAGATTTAACAGAGAAGTATGGCATAAATATTAATTTTCAGCTTTTCCTGCACAACAAGAAAAACTGGCATTGGTTATTTTGCTGTTGTCAAATTAGAAAATTCCAAATTTTAGAACTTTAGTTTACTATACCCACATGTGCATAGTTTGTTTGTTTTGTTTTGGGTTTTTTTTGTTTGTATTTGTTTTTTGTCACTAGCCATGTTTATTTTTTTAAGGGCCTCTCAGGAGCAACTGCACAATGTAAAAGAAAACGTCTTTAATGTACACAAGGGCTGGCATTCCATTGAAAATAAATCATTCACCATATGCAAAAATGTTTTTCCTTCAACAAAGCTGCAGTTGCTGCCAAAGTAAGTGTGATTAAAATGATCGTGTTTCTAGGAAGATGAGATTGTGGTAAATTTCCCCAGTGCTTGGGGCTGTATTATATCTTTGTGGCACTGATAAAAAAAAAAAAATAATAACAGCGGGTGGACAGTCAGGCAATGACAGACCTACTGTAACTATGACCCTTTTACGTTTTACGTACGTTTTAGATGAGAATCGAAAGTTGTGGTTCTATGGAGCCAGAATAGTCTCGAAAAAGAACACCCGCGTAAGCACGGATCCTCAAACGTATTCTAAGAAGAACACACGCATAAGCACGGATCCGCGAACTTATTCTGGGAAGAACACACAAATGCTTCACACGTCAAAATACATTTGTGAATTGTTGTACATGCATGCAATTCGTGCTTTTAATTTGTGAAACTACGTACAAAACAATTTGTATGTTAGAGACTCGTCTTACGCGGACCAGATTTGCATGCGTAATTTTGCTACGTCAGTCCGTCACCAGCCAATCAGAGGTCTCAATCGTTTGCAGCCGATCACCATCAGATGATTTTCACAGACCTCACCATTAAAGACAACAAAAAGAGACAAGAAAAGAGCAGGTCAGGATAAGAAGATTATGAATCAAAAGCTGGGATAAGAAGTGGAGGGTCTGTTTAAATTTCCACAGAGATGAAGAGCCTTGAGACAAAGAAATGCTTAACACGCCATAATCCTGTGAAAAACCATCATCCAATTCCACTAACAAGAGGCAAGCCCTTGGCAGCCAGTCACTCTCCTATTATAAGTTACACACAAACTAAATGAGTCACAGAGGTTCTCTACTACGTACGAGAAACGAAGGAATGGAAATGATTCTGCCTTTAGTTCACATGACTTATCTATACTGAAATATTTACGTTAAGAAACATCAACAATTATTATGCAAACAATTGTTGATTCTGTAAAGATAAATAAATTATTGCTAATACAATTGTCTTTTTATTTAATACAATTACATTTTTTTAAATAAATTTTAAATTTAATTTAACAATCAAATTTATTTTTACATATATTATTACCTCGGATATGCTGGAAAAATACAGCTATTACAGTACATTTGGTTAATAATTTTGACAAGGTTAACGTGTTAATGTGTCTAATTATAACATGAATAAAACCCGATATGATTATCATATTACATTTGAAGGGAGTAAAATTATATTTAAACCATATGGAGAAATAAAACTTAACCTGACAGAAAAAAATAAATATGACATGATGAAGTACTATAAAAAAGACATCAGGGATCTTTTGTCTTTTCAATATTACTTTCTTGACATACTTCCCGTGTATTAAAAAGAAAAGCTCCCAGTGAATCCCCCAGGTAGGTGTAAATGACATAAATATCTGAGCTTGATGTATAATTCTGCTTCACGTCCTGCTCCCGAGTGTTGTTCGGAGACGACAACAGATTTAGTGCAAACAAACATTGGCGCTCTTCCCAAGCACTCTCGCATGGGGTTAAAAAAAGGCCAATTTTCTGCACATAACCAAGTGTAAATGATTTTATTTCTCCATCAAGGCCTTGATGCACTTTTGTTGTTTTTAGTTTGACACAAGTGACCTGCAAAACTGATCTTAGACCCACTCAGGAAGTAATAAAGACAAACTCAATAGCAGACACACACACACACACACAACGTCTACATGATTCACTGGTCCAGGCCCAGGTTTATTAGGATCCTGGCAGACGTAATAATGGGAATAGTCCTGGTAGCACATTCCCAGTGGTGCTGAGTGCAGACTTTGACCACTCAAAGCACTTCACACTGCATTACCAAAACACTGTATTCACAATGTTACAGCACCAGCAGTTGCAATAATTACCTATTATAAGGCCAGTATGATATTATGATAAGATTAATGTATTTTTATGACTGATATGCACAGTGACTGTGAAATAAATGCCTACTCTGCAGCAGTCTGTGGACCCTTCCCTGCCGCTGTCTCACCTTCATAAGTGCAAGTATGATTAAAAGTTGACATAACTAAAAGCCTTCATACTAAGACAGACCTTCAGAGTGAGGTGTGGGTTTAGTAGAAGGAACAAAGAACTATGCGTATCATATAAAGTATCGTGAAGGTAGGGCCATAGTGAGAAGAGAAGCATACATTTACATAAAGTAAAAAGTATGAATATATATATACACAAAAAGTATGAATATTTATACACAATTTGAAGCCTTCTTGACCACGCTGCACATGGATTGGGGCATGGCCCTTTACAGCTGCACAGGAGTTACAGATGAAACAGAGACGAATACAATTATCAGTCATAGATGCGAATGTCAGGTTTAAACAGTGAATGGTGAATGGTGATTTATGTTAACCTTTATTTAAAGATATGTTGTTTGATAGATTTATTCAAATATGTTGTCTAAAATATCCATGTGTTCACGGGTTCATCGTCCACTCACGGACTCACTCACTTTACTGTTTCTTGCTGTTGCAAGTGAAGCAATGTCCATAATAGTCCTTATAAAGAAGACGAAAAACAACGAAGAGAGAATAAATCTAAACATGTGGGTTTCTGTTTATGTCACTTCTATGTTATTTTGCTGTTTACCTTTTTCTCCCCGCTATGTAGGCACAACACAAACCGTAGTCTGGCTGCGTGAGCAGCAGCTATAGCTCCAAACTCATTTGGGCAGAGCTACGGGTGAGTTTTGTATATATATGCAGAATTTGCAAAGAAAGTCTGAATATTTTTATTGCCATTATTGCGTTAAAAGTAAATTTCTTTTTTTGTCATTGTGAGGTTGTGATTCACACCACGCGCACAATGAAATTTGGCCTCTGCATTTAACCCATCATCAAAGTGAGCAGTGGGCGGCTAATGAGCGCCCGGGGAGCAGTGAGTGGGGACGATACAATGCTCTGGGCACCTCAGCAGTAACTTGGCGGTAGGGGGATTTGAACCGGGGGCTTTGCGGACCCAAGTCTGCTCCCTTAACCACTAGGCCACTCAAAGGAATGCATGGGTTGCTAAGGGAGATGTTGGAGAGAAATACATTCCAGTTGGAAGTGGCTGGACAACCCAGTGGCATGTGTGCACATTCTGCCCCTCAGAAAGGAAGGCCAAGGTCAGAAGTATTAAAACATGAATATGGAAATAAGGACATTTTTATGTTAAATAAAACTAATATATATATTAAAACAATAATATATATCTAGTATGTGGCACATTAAGTTCCAAACTTAGAATGGTTTGTCAATACAATACAATATAGAAGAAAGAAAGAAATTATTTTTCTGTCATTGTGACGTTGTAATTCACATCACACAACAAAATTTGGCCTGTGCATTTAACCCATCATCAAAGTGAGCAGTGGGCAGCTAATGAGTGCCCAAGAAGAGAGTGTTGGGACGAAACCATGCTCAGGGCACCAGTAACTTGTCAGTAGGGGGATTCGAACCAGGGACCTTGCGGACCCGAGTCCGCTTCCTTAACCACAAGGCCACCGTCCTACCTATATATGATCTAAGGTGATAAACTAATTTATTGACACTATTTGCATTTACACACTAACATTTTGTTTTTTCTCTTTGAAGGGACAACATACTAGCCTCTTATCTGATATATACATGCAGGACTTGGGATTTACTTGGGTGGCCATATTATGAATGCTTTCCGTAAATATCCGAACACTCTACAACCACAGGACACTGCTTGGTCTTGTGGACTATGGGAGTTTCAGTGACATTGCAAATGACAAGCTGGATCAACTTATTGCTGAGATTCTTAGACAAACCCTTGCTTTCTGAGAGATGTATGTCACTGGAAGTTTGAGAGGTAGGGGATTCAGCGTTGGAGGCTCCGAGAGTGTTTACGAAGAGTAGATCAGTACAGTTTATACAGAGAGTCTATAATGTCTCTGGCCCAAATGAAGTGTGCTGTGTTATGTTATTTATTTATTTGCTGTCTCCTCAACTTGTCAGTCATGGAATTCATTAATATTGATACTTGGATTTAGAATCTACATTATTTTTGTAGAACACACATCAAACTTTGACTTAATGCAATCATGTTTAAAATATGCTTTGGTACATTGATATTAATATCAATTTCAGCAGCAATAAATGTCTTCATATTTCAGGCATATTGACACAAACCATAAGTTAAATCCATGGAAATTTGTGTATCATGGAGCAGTGGATGGCAACAGTTGCAGCATTACCTTCCTTGCACAAACAACCAAGCATCTACTGCCCTCCATCTTTTCCAGGGTGCAATTGATGTGTTTGAACTGCCATATATTGGGGGTTATGCTGGTCATGAGAACACTGATGTTGCACGATCCATGATTTCAAATCGAGGACCAAACAGACAAAGTTTTATGGTTGGAGGTTGTGTACATATCATAGAATTGACAGATTGTGGGCAGAAGTAAACAGGATTGTGTATGATAAAGACCTTTTTCTCTTCATTGAAATTTTTGGGCTATTAGACAGCACTGACCCTCTTCACATCATAGTTCTTCATCATATTTATCTGCCAAGAATAAACAAATCTGAGTTTGTGAGACAGTGTAACAACCAGGGCTTGAGAACAATGGAGAGTCGGTCCCCACTGCAAATCAATTGGAACGTTTCAAATTTGTCAAGATCAAAGTCCATTCAATCGTGTGCTTGTGCAACCCCCTTATGTTTACCAGTGTAATGTGGAGTTAGGGACCATCAACCTCTTCACTGATGATGGAAATCATGGACTTGAACTTTTTGTCAGAGCACGTGACCTGCTTCAGAGGTGGTTTACTAGCTTTAGTAATTCAGCTGTTCCACTACTGTGATGTCATATATTCCCACATATAGGACCAGATATACGTAAATTGCATTTGTACAAAAAAGTGTACAGTGTCTAGGATCAAAGATTTATATTGACATATATATGTGACGTGTCATGTAAACTGTGTATTGTGCCCAGTTATGTATTAAAACTATGTGTTTTACTGTCTCTGTAATGTTTCATGAGAGTTTAACAAGCTTTGTTATTTCCATGGCCTTACTCTGACACCATATTGAGATAAAGTAGAATTCTTAATTTTAATTAAATGCAAAAAATGCATATAAATGTCCCCGAATTTGATTCAATAAAAGGTTCCTAAATTGACTTTGTTATTGTTCAAGACGTGCCTTCATTTTTGCCCAGAGTTTCTGTGGTGTGAAACTCCAAGGTTCACCTTCTGGGAAAGTTCAAATCCAGGTTAGGGAGGTTGACTTCCAGTTGACTCTTCACTTGCATGAAGGTACTGTAAGGTGCAATGAGATTTGGGTGGCAGTGGTGGAGACTGCTGCCCGTGCAATCTGGCAACAAATAAGCAGATGATGGATGGATGGATTGTCCAAGATTAACTTTTATAAAATAATATAGAATTTTTGTTGTGTTTAGCCAAGTCATGGATCCACATTTCCCTTAGCTTCTGCACATACATTACAAAATCCATTCATACAAAGAAGAAACACACTGCATGAACTTTTATTGAGACAATATTATCTGTGAAAAACAACTGCTGCTGATTTTTTGGGTATGGGAAAAAGGTAAATATAGCACAATTGTAAACAAAAGATTTCACCAAGGACACAAGATTCAATCTGAAAGACTTGTACCATCTAAAGTACAACGATGAATACAGAGATACTTTCTATTGTGTAAATATTGTCCCTTGAACAAAACAAAGTACCGGGACTTATTTATGATAAAAAAAATACAAAACATCAGTACAACTAACGTGCAAAACTCCCAATTTTAATATCATGATCTCCTAAACCCTGGTGAATTGCATATTGCAAAATTCATATTACATTTGAAAACATTATACTCAAAATGTACTGGAATCCGAAAAATGTTTTCACAAGTAATTGCTTGTGGAAATGGTGAATGAGTAATAAACTCTAGGCTTGGCTTCAGAGAGAAGCCCAGTGCTGGGATACTTTCACATCATGTTAGGATAATAGTAAGGAGAATATCCGGTAGAGAGACATTGCTTTCACCTGTAAGACATAAAAATGATTAACACAATTAAATGACTACATTTAACAGCATTTCCATAGTCATTATAAATTATAGCAATGTGTTCAAAGTAATGTTGGAAATGTTGGAAACTTGAGAAGTAAGCCTAGACCAGTATTAGACATAAGATTTTTTTTTTTTTTAATAGTCCTATATTTTAAAATGCCAGCTCTGAATGCTATCAAAATGTGAGGCCGGCCCCCCTGGGGGGGGGCGGGGGGGGGGGGGGGACTCTAGGCTTGGCTTCAGAGAGAAGCCCAGTGCTGGGATACTTTCACATCATGTTAGGATAATAGTAAGGAGAATATCCGGTAGAGAGACATTGCTTTCACCTGTAAGACATAAAAATGATTAACACAATTAAATGACTACATTTAACAGCATTTCCATAGTCATTATATATTATAGCAATGTGTTCAAAGTAATGTTGGAAATGTTGGAAACATGAGAAGTAAGCCTAGACCAGTATTAGACATAAGATTTTTTTTTTTTTAATAGTCCTATATTTTAAAATGCCAGCTCTGAATGCTATAGACCAGGGGTTTTCAAAATGTGAGGCCGGCCCCCCTGGGGGTGGGGGGGGGGTGGTACGAGGGCGCCTCACAATGCTGAGGGGGGCACATGCTGAGGAAAAAAAGAATGTTCCCCTGGGTCACATGTGCCCCAGGGGAACATTCTTTTTTTCCGCCGTAGTACAATAAACTGTAATTGCACATCCTTGTAAGTTGAACTATATCTCTTTCTTTTTGTTTTCTTTATGTCTTTATGTTAACAAGGATACGATGTTATGCAGAGGTGTAGCTATAACTATTTTATAGACAAATACTATTATTTGTCTTTTGTTTTCTTCTTGCTGGGGGGGGCGTAACAGAAAAACATTGGGAAGTACTGCTATAGACTATAAGCTCTATGTACCCAGTTAAATATGTTGGGTATAAACCAGAGATTCAAAAGAGCTAGGAAGGCACGTAAATCCAGAGAACGACTGACCTTAGTGACATGGGTTGTCTGTCACATAGAGGCAGCTCAATGCAGAGTCAAGTTCTCTAGGTAACTGTCCAATAGTCCTCACTAAATATTTGGTCGAGTTGGATTCAAACTATAGACGAACACTACTGACATGACAAGTAATGTTTTTAGAACTGTATCACATACATACATACTGTATATACATGTATTACTATAACACAGCCAAAGGTAGAAACCTTTTTCCGAAATATCAAACTTACATTCAGCATCCTGAAGTTAGTCTTGTAAGAAAGCCAAGGCCCGACACTCTTCTTGGAAAGCATAACTCCCTCTTTCTGTGTGAATGATCCAAAAGAGATTCTCTATGTCATCTACTCTTAGGCTGCTTTCACCCTTCTCAGAAAGGCCCTTCATCTGTACAGGGTGTCTCTGTATGGCATCAAAGACACCTAGAGACATCTCTAAACCTATTAAAAGGAAAACAAATTTAAATTTTTGTTTTGTTTTTTTTTGTAACTGATATAGTGAGAGCTGGGTTTTTTGACAGAAAGTTGTCCAAAATGTTTGTATACAGGTTTGTATACAAACTATAAATATACCTTTTAAATGCGTGCACGGGTCCGCTGGAGAACATACCCGTGAGCCAATTCAAAAGAAGCCTTTTGTCCGTTTTGCAGTGTTATTTTTACTTGTTATTTTATGACCAGCAACACTAATCAAATCGAATGCCTGTGTAACTGCAATTTGCAACTCAGATTCAGTCTCAGCTGGTAAGATCTAAAATTCAATAAAAATCAAGGAAGTGTATGCTCACGGACTATACTAGTGCCCTTGTTTCCTCATCATTAATATTTTCCTTTGACAACTACATTGTCTGGACCTTTATGAAGGCACTCATACAACACTCATACAACAGGTCAGATAAGAAAATAGGACTTTGTGCCGAATGGGCAATTGTCATTGCCATTACCTGGCCAGTATTAAAATATAAATTTTCTTTCATCGCTGTAATGAAATAAAATTAAATATAACAAGAAATGGTTGCACCAGAAAAAATTCAGGTTATGTTAAAACATTTTTAAAATGTGTCAAGAGAGAATTCTGACCTCATAAGTACCTTTGGAGTTGAATGTGAAGACCCTCAAAGATGCCAATTTTGTCTTTATTTTCTTGAAAAACTCCAGAGTAGGTCCTCCATTGTCCACGGCTCCCTCAGATGTCCTATAGTCATCTGTAAACTTCACATCAACTCTTTTTATAGGGGAGAAAGTTGATCTGCCCAATGCTCTGAAAGATCCATCCCATACATTTCCTCTTATAATGTTGAATCGGACAGTGCTGTCATTAGTAACTTGCGAGGGAATCTGATCCATTATGGTCTCCAACATCACCTTTAAATCACTGGAACAAAACAAATTAAGTTAGTGTCAAATTAACTACAAAATACAAATTGATATTCAGTTGATGGATCTTGTTCACCAGCCTAATTGATAAATATAATTGAGTGTCATCAGCATAACTGTGGAAGTCAATTGAATATTTCCTGATGACATAGCTTAATGGGAGCATATAGTGGGTGAACAAGATTGGACCAAGCGCTGATCCCTGCGGGACACCAACGCTGACCCTGGTGCGGGGGGACTGAGTGTTATTAATTATGAACAAACTGATATCGGTCAGTTAAGTACGAACGAAACCATTTTAAGGCAGTGGCACTTATTCCGAATAGATTCTCCAGCCTCATTATTGGAATCTGGCGGTCGACTGTATAAAATGCTGCACTAAGATCTAACAATACTAGCACTGAGACAGAAGCCTTGTCTGAAGCCATCAGAAGGTCATTAGTGACTCTCACCAGAGTGGTCTCAGCGCTATGGTTAGCTCTAATACTGACTGGAAGGTCTCAAATAGATTAATTGCAATTCAAGTAATCAGAGAGCTGGACAGCAACAACCCTATCTAAGATTTTGGATATAAAAACCAAATTTGAGATAGACCTATAATTAGCTAGGACCCCTGGGTCCAGGGAGGGTTTCTTAAGGAGTAGTTTAATTACAGCAACCTTGAGATTTATTATATCTAATAAGGAGGTGCCAAACAAGGGGAACACCTCCTTAAGGAGCCTAGTGGGAATAGAGTGTAAAATGCATGTGGAGCATTTAGCAGAAGAGATCATGGCTGTCAGCTGACGTGAATCTATTGGGTCGAATGTGGTTAGGGATATGCCTGATTTACTAGCTACCTCCTGCACCACGGCATCAGAATGCAGATTAGCTGCAGTTGAAGTCAGGTGGCCATTTAAAGGTTCCCTAATAGTAACTATTTTATCATTAAAGAAACTTATGAAGTCAGAGCTGCTGAGATGAGCTGGGATGCTCTGCTCCAAAAAGTTATGCCCCTGACAATACTGACAATCTCGTTGACAATACTGTCAACAAGAAAAAAAGAGTAAAAATGTAGAAATGGCAGAAAATGTGCTGCATGAACCAGATGCACTTGGTTTACTGGGACCACGGGACACACCAGAGGTCTCACGGTTTCCTCCTGCATTGACAGTTGGGTCAACTGACAACCCACAAGTGTGGCTAGTAGAGTGGGCAGGAGTTCCACCAGACATGGTAAATGTCTCACCAATAATAATTACATCAGAATTAGTGGATTTGGTGAGAATGTAATCTGGGGCAGTAGGTGAGACCGGACCAATACTGTGGTTAGCAAAACAGCATGCTACATTATTAGCACTGGACATATATGGCGCCACATTTGGCGTGTGACTGGACAGGGATTGGTCCTCAGAAGTGGAGATGTCTGGGACAATTTATTTAAAAACATCAGGCACACTAGGATGGGAAATTAACATTTCAATTATGATACTGAGCACATTTACATCACACATTTAAGGCTTATGCATACAGTGCATATTTTGTGGTAGATTTATTTGATACTATTGCTCTAATAACAATGTGCTAGTGTAAAATTATTACCACTTTTGTCAGTGTCAAATATTCCTGGCAAACTGGGATAGTTTGAACAGCCCCTGTCTCCTCCCTAAAATGACTGTAAATGATAAATGCAGTAACTATTATGAATCCAATAGACAATACTAGAAAAAATATTGTAATAAACTTTTGTGTTATGTCGGAGCACACATCAAGTACCACAAAACATGTCTTGAAGTTGCCATTATTGCTTACATATTCCTTTTCTTCACCTAAAATAATCTTGTCAGGCCTGACATAAATTGACATCTGGCGAAATGTTTTCTTCTTGAACTATATCCCAGCAAGTCTGTAGGAATCAACAGCAGCAAAATGTAAAATAATTTACAATATAAAACAAAGAAATTATTAAAAAACATTATTTCATAATAGAATATATTGTGCAAATATCCAATAGAAAAGGGCAATAATAAGACCAAACAATCCCAAAATTTACCTGCAACCCTCCACGGCTGGCTGAAAGGCTGCTGTTATTGTCTGCAGTACTTTGGCATAATCCCAGTCACAGCCAAATTCCAATGCAGACTTGATATGGCCATTTTCAAAAAGCCAAGCTTTTTGCGCACACTAGTACATGTGGTCCAGAAGAAGAATGACCTCCTTGAAAAAGGATTGAGCAGGAGGGCATGAACTGCCTTGTGTCTGAAATCTGAGAAACATTAAAAATTATATTTTTAGAGACATAGACAGAACCAACAGTTAATATGTTTTACAGTCTAAGTATACATGGATGGTTGGATGATTGACAGGCAAACCAAATAGCAAATAGGCGACAAAAACGGGAATAAAGGGATACATTTGCATCACCACTTTTCGCCCTCTCCACACAACCCTGGTCTCTGTATCCACATTTAACCACTATCGCGCAGCGCCCCCTTGGCCGACGCCCCCTCCACTTATATGTGAAATCATGTCAGTACGTCTTATATTATGTATTATTCTAACAGTATGCTGTTCTTTAATATCAGCATGAAATCGAACTACTATTACGCAGGGCCATTTATGTTTTTTACCTTCATTAGATCTTCATTAGATAACCATTACCAAGCGACCAAGTGTTTGTTAAAAGTACTGTTTTCTTATGAAGCCATTTTCATAACTATTCGCGCTTCTTTGTAACAAAGTTCTGCGCACGATTCACGATATGTTATAGATAATGTACTAATTGTATTAAAATCAGTGATGATACTTAATATTCCCGCTCCACCTCTACATGCATGGTGGAGCTCTTAAGTGAGATAACTATAGCAGCTGTCCTGTAACCATATAGACATTCTACCGACGGCACTTTTACAATTTCCATAAATACAAGCTGTTGTTACCTCCTCTGTCTTCGACCCATTCTGTACGGCCGCAGATTATACACAGGGACTGTGCTCGGGATGTCCATGGCGTTCTGGCTTAAGTTCGAGGTCCGTCGCGATTAAAGAGTGACCAAACTTCTTCCTCTGGAGATTGGTGCTGGTCGTTGGTAGTCAAGAGACTGGGGTCGGCACATGCGTTCGCCAGTGTATTACTGACTCATTTTGGCTGCAGTCAAAGAGTTGAATCAATGAAATGAAAAAAAATGGCGGCAGTGCCTTGAATGCGCAATTTTCTAAATATAACGTATATAAATATTTTTCAAACTATATATATATATATCCCTGTTCATCCTCTAATCACCCCAAGTAGGAAAATTACAATCTCCAATTACTCTCTATTCATTAAGGATGAAATGATCGCAAAAGAGTTGTCATGTTACGGAAAACTAGTTATGGTGATCAAAATGGCCATTGGCTGTACATCTCCTCTGCTATTTCTGTGCTATTTTGTGTGTCACTGCAGGCCTACATGATGCTTAAAAACAACACGAATGATCAAAATTTGAATATTAGGATGCGGGGGGCTATTCATTTTGACCCAGGTCGTTTCTGTGTTTTGTGTAATATTTTAATATTATTTGCTCTGGTTAAAAGCACTTGGGAAATACTTTAAAAAACAATGGGTATTTTGCAGGGGGGGGGGGTAATTTTGTCCTCAACTGTAATGAAACAGCCACAGAGTCAGAGCAGTCAGAGGAAACTATTTTTACAGCAGTTTTTGTCAAATTCGAAGATTATTTTTTTCCTCATCTTAAAATACTTATAGAATCAGCGTGGCCCCTCATGAAAAGATCTGGGCAATCAGAAAAAAAGACATTTTGACAGATCAAGAGATCTTTCGTTTAAAGTAGTGATGTCCGATATAACATTTACCGATACCGATATTAACAGACATTGCCCAAATACTTAATTCCCGATAACAATATGAACCGTAACCGATATAGGCAGCTAATTTCCCCTGAATTAGTGTGATACCAGACTAAAGGCATTCTATAAATAACTGTACAACATAAACACACTACTTCAATATAAGTTATAGAAAAATTACACATTTGTTTGTGTCCGAGAAATACTTATTTCAAATACAATTAGTCATGACATAGCACGGCTACAGAAACCTGTTTAGTAAAAACAGCATCTTAAACGGGAGAAAACAGCTGGTTCTTCAGGACGATGAACTCCGTGAAGTTATCTTCACGGTTTCTGCGGTTATCTTTTGCTCTTCTCTATTCTTTACTGTATTTAACTCTTTGTGAGAGAGAGAGCTGCTGCTTTACTTCGCTGCATAAAAACACCTCATGATAAAGTGTCGAAATCTTACGCCCACCCTCACGACCAGCTCCTTGCAGTCATTAAGAATTACGGTTTTCTATCCACAAAAAACTCCAGACCACAGACATTTACTGTAGCATTGACAATTGTTGTTGTCCCTTAAAATGACATCATTAATCACGTTCCATTCAAAGTGTCAGTAGTACTGACTCCACCTTATTTGCCGAGATTGCGCCTCACAGCATCGGATTTTGACTATCGGTGGAAAAAACAATATTGATATGTTCCGATATTAAACATTATGCTGATATTGGCTCGATATATCGGCCAAGAAATTGATTTTAAAGGCACAGAAGGAAAAAAAAACAGTAAATGGTCCAATATAACTTTCTCTTTTCTGCATTGTTTCTGTGTTGCTGCCATCCTATTCTCTCTCTCTCTCTCTCTTTCTATGTGTGATTTTAAAGTCGAGTCTTAAACCTAAATGGAACTAGAGACAGCATAACGAGAGCTGCCGTTTTAAACTAAAGGAACTTAAGAAATGTATATCATGTTAATTCAGGACACTCACAATGATTTTAGCAATGGAGTAACTGGAAAACAGGGTGAAAGGGGGGATTTTTATTTGAGCCAATTTTTTAGGCCTCCAAACCTGATGTGGAGACCTGCTGCATACTTAAAAGGCTTGGTGGACTGTGCTGGGTACAAACATGTTTTTAATGGAGGCTAAGAAACATTTTTCTATGTCACTGCCTCGCTTATATAGGACTGTCTTAACCGATAATCAACAAGAAACAACAGCTGATTGAATCTTTATACTGGCTCCTGAAGGAGCCTGTCCTGAGTGGAGGCCTATTGGATTTGCCCATCTGATGTGAAACCATTCGAGACGGAAAGCTGCGTGCTGCAGGAGTATCCACCCTGGGTCGTGTAGAGGGACTGGCTGGGCCCTGGATGGACAACACAGAACTTTTGGCTAAAGAATTGGTCACCAGATAAGAGCAGACAACTACTGATCCACTTGTGGATTTTAAAAACTCGATTTGGTTCATTGTGTGAATGTTTCCATGGAAGGCACCGGAAAGGACTTTTACAAACTGCTAGTTCACACATTGAACCAAAAAGAAAAAAAAAACTATTAGAAAGAGTGGTCCTCCGTGGTGTACTGACTTTGGACATGATACTGTTTTTAAGACAGAATGAAGGCCTCATACAAACTTCCTCTAATAAAAAGACTAGGAGACCTACAGTGGAGAATTCACACTTTCCTGTCAGTGCTTATCAGCAGTGTGGAGGACAAATGTCCATTCTGCTCCTACAGAGAAACAAGGTTTCATTGCTTTTCTGAATACATGCGACTCACTCCACTATTAAGTTAGTTGAATGATCTTTTTATGAGGAACAGCAAAGGTTTTACTATATAGATTTTTGTTGGAGGGTATAAGTACTCAGAAAAAAATGATACAAAAAAGACCGTCTGTACTTTAGCTTTTACAAAGCAACAGAAGACCTTGACACGTGAAAACAAATCTGGTGTTTCAAAAATATGTTGTGCAGGAGGAACTGCTGGTTCTTAGCAATTGGTTGATGTAAATATGATATTTTTGTGAAACATTATGTTTTTTCTAATGTTTCCTACGTTTGTGATCTAACAATAAAGTTGTATATATATATATATATATGTGTGTGTGTGTGTGTGTGTGTGTGTGTGTGAACAAGTAACCATTCCATATACCTGTATGAAAGCTCAGTAATAAAAATTTCCAGGGCTCAAAAAGTAGTGATCCATAAAGGTCAATAGTGAAAGCACAGTGGCCAAAACAATAATATGATGAGTATTAACACTGGACTTATGAGTGTAAGACAAAGTGAAAACAAAGTCACTTAAGTTTTACCTTTAGACTATAAACACCACTGTTAGCATGACAGGACTCAGGAAAGTAGATACCAATTAAACACGTTTAATTGGTGTCTACGCATTATATTTACATCTGCGGCTGTGGACATTTCAAACTACAAATATGAACAGTATCCTCTGGCGTTCTTCAGACATCTACCACAAAACTACATATAGTTGCTTTTTCAAATCTCTGAAAAGGAATCCACAGTATACAAATAAAGAACCTTTAAATAACTCTTTATATGGAACAAACCATTTGACGCCAAAGTGCAATTGAGAGACAGCTTGGATTTAAAAGTGAAAGACTCTTTTCTTCCAAAAGATTCCAATTTTAGTGTTAATTAGAGGCAGCCACTGCTCTGGCATCTCTATAATTATGGGAAAATTACATTTATTATTGTAATTCACATCTCATCTCCAATCCAATTATTAGCAGTTTGACCTGCATAGCACATGTTAGCGTAGGAAAATCTAAAATTAATTTCCAAGGCAACAGCAGAGAAAGGATGAAGGATGAAGAAAAAACAGGAGTGAATGCTTAGAAAGTTGTAAAAAAAAAAGGAGGAAACAATCAACATGACTCTGAAAGATGACAATTATAACAAGCTATAATTCTTAGCCGTTAGTGTAGCAGCGGCCCGCTGCTGCACTTTGGTGTCTAATAGCCAGTGTTGCTAACAGTAATTTGCTCTTCTTCATCTCTGACTGGACCATCATCTTCCTGTCTTTTTGCATGTGATGCCAGTCGGTCTGTCTGTCTCAGTTCTTGCCTCCTCCTACCATAAAAACTAAAGACATTGATATACACATCCAACACTAAGGAGCCAGGACAGGAAGTTTCAAGCAATGTCTACAGTTTAGAGTTGTACAGCATGCTACATTAACACAGAGGTTTACAACCTTATTATCAGAACTTTCAGAGTATGAGTCCCATAGGGGTAGCTGGCTTCACCCAAATCACATTGCAACATACTGTTGTGTACAATGTGTACTGTCCTTATATATATATATATATATATATATATATGCTATATATATAGCACAATATTATTTTGTGAGGCTCCTGACAACCTACCATAATGCACTGACAAATCATCAAATGGTGTGGCATTGGAGCTAACTTTTTGCATTTAGTAAATTATAATTATTGAAAAGGAAGCTATGATAATATATGTTATTATCAATATCTTTAATGTACCATAATAATTTCACACAGCACAACTGCCTTCTGCATTAACGGCATCAATTATTTGATAATAATGCATATATTGGCCAGTATCAGTACACTCATTCTTATCAGTGTAAACTCACATACACATGTGATGTGTTTAGTTTTGCCATTAGTCATCTATATGTATTAGAACAAAAATAAAACTCTTTTTTTTGCATGGGGTTGCAAGATGTGTGCCTTGTTAAATTGTATTACATATTACTGACTCTTTCAATCAACAGATGGATTGGATATAATCCAAGCTGTGCCTTTAAAAAGCTCTGTGGTACTGTCTTACTGGCTTCTACTGGCAAATTACATTTTCTTTGCTGTCTTTCACTCTTGTTGAGTAAACAAATGCAGCACTGCTGATGCCAAATGCTGTAAAACATCACCCACCAATTCCTCCTGTTTTCAGCAGCCCTACCAACTCTCTTTTCCAATTCAGTCTCATACCTACCAGGCCTGAACTTCCTCTGACACAGCTGTTCAACAGTAGGGTCTATTAACTGAATGGAGTGAGCTAGAGCAACAGGGCTTCAGTTAACTTATGGTGCAACACCAACGCCCTCATACTCCCCTCTGCTTGAACAGACACAACTCTCAGTCGCTCTCACTCTTATTCTAATTCTCACTCTCTCAGTGGCTTGACTATTTTGTTGCAAATTCCATAACCTTCCAAAGGTTTCTGGCCTGCATTTATTGACTGCAGTGCACTTCCTGCGTTTGGCAGAGCTATATGCCACTGAAAAAAACACACCTCCTAAAAAGGGAATTGCAAAGGGCCATAACTGAATACCCCAAGACATGTTTGTGTCAAAAATCCACAGAAATCCACATAAAATTATTTCAAATGAATAATGAGAGTTAAACCAAATAGCATTTGATGTAAAAAAAAATGCAGAGACGAACCAGCAAAAGTATTGAACAACAAAATCTCTGCAGTTATACTTACAGTATATTTCTCCATGATTTTTCACTTACTGAATCTCAAAGTGGACGGAGTGACCTCAATTTCACTGCTGCTCTGGTATGGCTGGAAGGATGACACTGAACTCAGGTCGCCAACAAAGGGCTCCGGACTCTGTGTACCTGTAGAACTGGCACTGGTTCCATCTCCTCCGTTGTGAGGATCTTGTTCTTCATACACAGCTACAAGCTATAGAAAGAAGACAATTTAAGTTTAAGAGTTCTCATTTCCTTACCCTACAGTTGATTTCAGAAACTCATCTTTACAACATTCCTATATAACAGGTTAAAACTCCTGTCCTGAGAAACAAATACAGTCCAGGAACCTCCAATATCAGGCCACAAAGGTGAATCTATTTCTATGAATGTTTCTAAGTTTTCATAGATGTTGTTGGTAACTTTAGCAATTAATTACTGCCAGTATATAAATAAAGAATTATGTAAATTAATGACTTATTCTTAGGCTCTAGCCTGTTTAAGTTAGCACTTTTGCCTATAGGAATGAGCAGCTGCTTTGAACTGCAAAAGGCTATTTGTTGTCATGTAAGGACAACTCCCCACAGCACCCTGTAATTAGCAGTTCAAAACTCAGGGTTTATCACTGCTGCAAAGTTACACAGTTTGAAGAGTAATGAGTGAAGACAACCAGACGGGGCAGGAGATACTCTGCAGTATAAAATATTAATAGAAGGCTAACTATCTCACTACTTTTTTACAAAAGGGAAATGAATCAGACTGTAGTGATCTGCTGCATCCAAAAAGAAACAAAGGGGGTCGGAAAAAAGAATTCCAACACTAGTCAAAAACCTCATGAAGACGTTATGAAGTTATGTCTCAAAACAACATTGCAAGATGTTCGATGAAAGACAGAGCATGTATTATATATATATTAGTGCATTCTGGAAATGTGTTTTAATGGGAGTCCATGAATGTGGAGAAAGACAGCACCTTTTGTGGTAATAGCTTTGGATTTGTTTAGGGGTAAAAATAGCAGCACCAATACAGATAATTGTGCATGTAAACAAGTTTTTATAACCCACCATCTTCTTTTTGATATAATTCACATGAAAAAGATGATGCTGTGTTTATGGGCTTGTATGTGCATACAACTTTGTGGCTTCCTCTCAGCATCTCTGTTTGGTTTACTGCAGCACAAATTTACAATGGCATTACTCCTGCTGACAATGATTGCAAACCTACTTTTTTCTTCTTGCATCCCACTGTCAATTCAGACGTATCACTAAATATTATTTTCACTCTTGAGGTAAAAAAAAACAAAAAAAACACATTTGTATGATTAATATTTGGTTCCTTATTATCCTGCAACAACCAAATTCTCAGTTACTTTAAAAATTAGTTTATGTAAGTTTATGTTCATCTTTGGTAGTACACAAAAAGTACAAAAAATTTGTTGCCAAAAGATGCCAAATCATTTGTTACATTTTGTCTGGACCTGAGTGTTTTGACAGCACTGATTATAAAAGATGAATAGAAAAAAGCAAAAGAACTTTGAACAGTGATTAACAGTCTGAGACAGCTGTGCCAGCTGATGAATAATTAGCAACAAAGTAATCAGTCTTTCCATTCATATGTTTGGTAGCGTTCACTGAACAGACAGGCACTCTACCTACCAGCTGCCCATAATACAAAAGTAGAAAATGTGGTTGTTGGTGTCATGCCGAAGTACAATTTTCATTTTCAGCTTTGTTCCAAAAATGTAATCATTAATTTGGTCCTCTTTGCCATGCAAAATACTTACAGATATAATTGCAGGTATAATGCAGATAACAGATTTTCTTACGTATTTACTTACATACAAATTATTCACTGGACCTCTCCTACACTGCATTAAATACTGAATAATTAAGCCTTTTATCTTTAAATATTTATCTATGAACCAGTCGCAACAGACGACAAGGCAGTTTTGTCTTTAGTGCAGGTAGATAAATGGTCAAAGTTGCAACAGGATGGGCATCCAGTATGAAGCTTGAGAACAAATATGAAGGTCAAAAAAAATATATTCGTGCCAGGTAAATAAAGATATATATTCAAAATTTCAAGAATACTATTTGGTTCTTACTAGTTCTTAAAGAATCACACAAGGATTTTGCTAATTTGTGAAAAATTGTGAGATACCATCCATTGGCTTCATTTTGCAATAAATCATGTTTTAAAAAATGCCTCTAGGGCTTTTCATACACATACATGACATTTTGGACACCGTTCTGCAAACACAGTAACATAATTGGTGACAGCCTATCAGAATGTCCATGTAAATAACTTTGGATGTACATAACAATTTTCTGTACTGCGTTTGTCTGTTTTACATTTTCAGTTGCTTTTTCTTACACATCTTCTGCCTCCTATGAAGAATTGGGCAGACTTGTAAAAAGTAAAGGTGATGTAATTCTTGCCTGTGAAGAGACAGAACTCAGGTTGCAATATTTCGAGATATCAAACAAACACTGTCTCCTTTATTGTGAATTGGTCATGCTGACTTAGAACTGAAACAATTTCATGTGTTTTATTCGGCTAAATTATCACTTTTACCTCTAGGCGTTAGGACGGCCCCAATAAGTTGTATTAACAACTTTTTCAAATGGCAGATTATTTTCTTAGTTAACCCAGACAGGAAGAGTATGTCTAATTTTTTACTACCCTGACAGCAGTGGGAGGATGCAGAAGGAACAGGGAGTAGAGAAGCATGAACCATCCTGTTAATGTGGTTTTGCACACAACACAACAAGATTTTTCACTTTGCAGTTTCATGCATCACACGTCACTAGACAGCAAATGTACCATTGGTGTCTGTTTTCGAGTTGGACTTTGCAGTTATTCCCAGTCTACATATATTTAACGGAGAGAAAGAGAACAGGGTAGGGAACTATTGTCATACCAATTACTGCTCTATCCACAACATATGTGGAAACAGCATCACATGGAGACAGATTCAACTGGTCTGGTCTGGTTTCAGCTTTTCCAGTGAAGGCAGTTTCTTTGTGAGAGATGAATTTCCGCACTTCATCTATTTAGGCCAAGTGAAAATCATAGCAAATTAGCACAAGCCTTAAGCCACTGCATCCTTATGCACCACCATCTTAATTTCAATCTTGGCTTTAGGCAGCAATTTTTCATGCACCTAATTTATTGTAAATTATGACCATATATACTCAACGCTGACACTAAGCTCACGTTTGCAGTCCAAATGTCCATTGTAAAACTGATTGGGTACTTGGTAGCGTCAAGCAGTTTGCGTAAGGCTTGAAACTCTTTCAAACAACATTGGCAGCGCTGAATCAGAAAAGAACCACCTGCTTGGACAATTGTACCGTGGACTCAAGTGTTTCACCAGATTTACAATGCATTTATCCTGCCCCAAGTTTAATTTTTCTAGTGGTGGCCTTGGACTTCTCGGTACTCATGTCGAACATAGAAGCCACGCTGGAGGGTTGTTGTGGTTGCCGAGATTCCAGTGTGCCCCTCCTCTTAGCAGCCGTCTCCTCTTTATATTTGCTAAAAATAAACTGGTGCTTCTTTTTAAAGTGCAGTTTGTTGACCCAAACGTTGACTCTCCACGGCTTACTTTTGATTTGAAGTCATTACAAACAGTGTGTTCTGGTGTTGTCCTGGGACACTTTAAAATAGTCTGATCTGGGCGCATTAAGCTTCCGACAACGTACATGTGTGTCAGTGTGACAGCCAAAACCGGGAATTTACGACAGTAACTGGCCGATCACCGATTGGGCCGGTTGGATATAAAACCGCGTTTTAGATCGGCACCCGCTTGGCCGATGCATCTCTCTAGGTAAAACCTTTGAAAAAAATAAAATAAAACAACCCTTGCACAGTTTTTGGTCTATTTTGATGCCCTTTCAGTCATTTTCTTTTTTTAAAAGTTTTTGAAAGAAATCTCCAGTGAACCACTAGGGGTGTGGTAAAAAGCCACATGCGGCTCTGGAGCCGGGTTTGCCGACACCTTGGTGTAATTAATTTCAATAGACAAACCAAAAACCCATCAAGATACATAGATGCCGAAACAGGGATAATCATGGCAGCATTGAAGATAAAAAAATACTTCTCAGTCCTGTATGACAATTAGAATAACCCATATAGCTTCTACCTAGTGAAGTTGACTAAAATGTGAGTTGTAGTTACTCTCATTTTATGGAGTGCTCTCTCTCCATAGTGCTCTCTCTCAGCCATTCCCAGCACGGAGCTGGGCTTCAGCTGAAGTGCTTTCTTCAGCCTGAAGCAAGGCTGATGTTCCTCCAATCCCTGCCAGTTCAACTGACTGTCACAGCAGCTGCCAATCAAATACAATCTTCTCGAGAGCCCAAAGGCTGCTGAAAAAAAGGCAAGAGCAAAGGATGGAGGGACATGATGAAGGGGTGAAAAAGAGCTGAGGAGAAGAAGCAAATGAGTCAAATGTGGGTTGTATTTGCGGCTGAGGCACCGGCTTGAATTTAACATTTCCATATCAGTAATGAAAGGGGCAGGGAGACAGGGCAAAGAAAAAAACTGAATCCTGGTTACACCTCTTATGCAGGGCCTCTTTGATCTTCATCTGGCTTTTGGCAGGAAGGGTGCATCAAATGTGGAGAGGGTGAGGAAGCAGCTGAGCAGGGAATGAGGATATGTTTTGACAGTCCCTTACCCCCTCCTGGTTCTTTCCCCCGAACTCCTACTGATAAATACATTTCTTAATTTCCTCTCCTCTTAAAAACCTCTGATCTGCAAAGTAAGCTGCCATATAAAATCTTTAACCTTTACAAAGCAGTTGCAGAGACAGCACGATGTTGGAGAATTTATGGACAGTCGTCAGGGCAGAATTGGCTGTGACACAAGAGATGTGGAGCACCTGCACTGCAACATTAATCCATTTCCATCACACCAGCTTTTTTCTCAACTGAACAACTGACACAAGTCAACTTGCAGGAAAGCCATCTCCACCGTTTGCCATCTTTAATTGAAAGTCAAAGCTAAGTTGAACAGAACTCATTTGTGTTGTGAATAATAATTGATGCACATTCACCTACTTACTGCAAGGGCACCGTAGTTAAAATGTTATTTGGGGAACAATATTATCAAATTTTTTGAAAGGAATTTACTATACCGCAGAAACAGCCTCTTGACTTATGAGTAATAACCATATGATGCCATCACTCATTCACTCACATCACACACAAGTATCTGTCTATCCTGTCATTTATTCCCACTGTTATTCTATAACAGCCATGAATCCTTAATGGATCCATTAAGGATTTACATTTTTAATCATTAGCAATAAAGTGGGATATCAACTCTCCACAGCTCTGTCAGCACAATAAAGAGATACCAAGAAAGACATTTTTCTTCGCAACAAATGTGAGGGAAAACTATTTAAATTTATTTTTGTTAATTTGACCAGGTGTACATACATCTATTTTACGATGTACTATGTTTTACATTTTTTTGTCATTCCCTACTGTCCATTTCCCACACTGCCAATAGTGGAGTCTTACAACAAAGTGCTTAGTGCTGTGGTCTTCCAGGATATTCATATATTCAGACCATAAGTCTAGTTCTCACTAACATTTCCATAAGCCTTATGTGAGCATCCAGCAACACTCGTGAGGCATATGCATATTTTAGGAACCATCACGTGGGACTGATGCAACAGAAAATGCCCTTGAGGTTTGCAGAGGAGTGAAGTGAAATGATGACACACACTGCAAACAATATCCAACATGCAAAGATGCAGAAACCCATGAAACTCTTAACGAGTTGATGTAATGTAATACTTTGGACATGGTTTAAGATTATTACAGGAAGTAAACTTGAAACACTAATATTACTCCCCAAACAGTAATGTTACTAGATTAGATTACCCTCAGTTATAAATCAAGTCATCCCTTATTGAAAAGCCAGAAAGGTTGTTAACACTTTGCTGTCAAAAGAAATTATGTTTTCTTTAAAGGTAAATTCTTCACAATCAAATTCTCATCCCATTATTCATTTACCTTCTCCTGTGGTAGATAAAATTAATTAACTTATATTGAAACACACTTTACAAGCATTACCTTTTCAGTGGTTGCAAAAGGGGAAAATGCCTAAGTACACCCTGGCTGCTGTCTTCCAACTCATGATCATATGTACATCACAACAGAGCCCAGCCCTGGGAAATAAAAACATTTCCAAAGGCACACATAAGACCTTTGCAGTCGGCAACTTGAAAGTGAGCGGTGGGAGCAATGTAGGAGTAGTGTGATGACATATTCATAAAAGTAATTAGGTTGGGTTTTCATATCAAAGCAAGAAACACAATGGGTATCTCATGACCTTGATGGACGATATAACACACAGTCCTTTGTTGCTTATTAAAGTAAGTTGGCTTCATACAATCCTAATCAACTAATCTGAGGTAATCCCTCATCAGTGTTTCGAGGTCTATTTTAAAACTTTATTCATTTATGATTGTATTAGTAGTATATCTATTTGTTGCAGCTTGCATAAGGGATTGACCGCATTACTATTCAGTTTAATTTAGGTGAATGTAAAGTTTGGGTCATTTTATTTAATATCATTGCATCTTCTATCTTTGCCAAAGAAGACAGATGGTTTTAAAGTGGAGTCAATTAGGTCATCTACATCAATCTGGAGAAAACATTGGTAAGTCTCAAAAGGAGGTTGGTTAAGACACAACCTTTCATTCACATATAATTTTGTTCTGAGCTCTAACCCAAAAAATTCCCATCACAAAAGAGAAAAAACTCACTCCAACATATAACATGGTCAGAGAATGATTTCAAAGAGCAAACCAATCAAAGCAATGAACCTTGAGTTTCCCATCAACCTGACTCACACAGGCACATCCAAAATAATTATGCTATTCAATCTGTGCCCTGATTTACATGCACAGCAGTCAGACAGTGTCTACTTGCCAAGATTAAAAGAAAAAAAAAACTCAAACATTTGTTCATCAGAGCAGTCATCCATTTACAAAACACCACATCGCTGAAAGGTCACATTTTAGTCCAGTAGTATTCATCTTCCTAGGTGATTGGAAAGAAAAACACATTGTACAAGGGATTTAGATACTGGAATGCCCTTATTTATTTATTTATTCGCTGTTATCCAAAAGCCAAAGTAGTTAGTAGAAGTTAAGAAAATCAAGTCAATGAAAACAAAAGTGGACAAAAGGAGAGAATGAACAAAAGACCAAGAAAAGACAAAAAAGAACCAGAATTATTGTTGCCAAAAAACACAGATCACAAAACTGATGAATAATTACATTCTCTACCTTGAGAACATATTGAAAAGGATGAACATAGTAGAAAAAAATGATTTAAATAAATATGTCTGTGAAGAAGGAAAGTTAGTTCCCAAATAAAAAAATGTTAAAAATATCTAAAAGGTCTGTTTTCTAAATGTCTATATGATAAAACTCTTTACAGTTGTTGTTATAAATAATACAGTCTGGTACCAATAAAAAGAAGTGGGAGAAAAAACTCCCATGCTTTTATTATCCTTTATGCAGGTCATAAATCAGATGGAAACTGATGGTCTCAACCAGAGAGTTGTGTAGTTGCTTGTCTGTGACTAGTGCTGTCAACTGGCATGTGACTAGTACTGTGAATAAGTGAGCTCTGAGCCACTGGAGTGTTTCTGCCATCCAGTGACTTGCTCACTCACCCAGTCATTTCTGAAAAAGATGGCTCTACTCTATACTTCTGACATTAAAGGGACAAGAGACACAGCCAAGACACACACACACAAACACACAGACACCAGAAAACAAACGGGCCAGGGTGGAGAGGGCTGTCATTATCTGCCATCTGCAGGACTGAGTGGCTTTAGCCTGGAGGGAGAAGAAACGATGAGGACAGGAGGTGAAGTGGAGGATGAAAACAAGCTTTTCTTCATGTGTGTTTCTGTAGGGAGGGTGTATACAAAATGTTAAGAGGTTTTACTTTTTCCAGAGGAGCCTAAGAGAAACAGTCTGCCTGTCCAATATATTAATAGAGCAACTATGGAAAAAGTTTGGTAATAATAGCAAACTATACTGTGTTTTTTTTTTTTTTTTGATTAATTAGTCACATCATTCAGGTAATTTCTTAGATTAGATTAAAACAGTGTTGGAAAGGTTACTTCAAAAGAGTAACTAGTTACTTTACTAATTACTCTACAGTTTCTACTTTTAAGAGTAGGCTAAAAACGCTGGTTACTGGTGTAACTGTGGTTCTATGACTGAGTGGAAGACCGCCAGGGGTGGTGCTGAAAGCACTAGTGGAATATCCTTGCAAGTCGAGAATCACATTTAAAAAGTTGTCACATTGTGCCGTATGACGTGACGACATACTTAAGGCTACGCCTCATGTCAATCTGGTCTCTTGATCAATCTCGCGTATTCCGAGTGACCAAGGACCCTCGCGGTCTTCCACTCAGTCATAGAACATTGGTTACACTAGTAACCAGCGTTCTATTTTCTTCGTTCCAGACCACCAGGGGCGGTGCTGAAAGCACTAGTGGAAGGCAAATACACACCCAGTCACAAGGAATCTGGGAGAGCATCACCATTTGGAAGAACATCTGCACACAGTCCCGGAACCGCGACTACATTCAGTCTGTAGTATTGGGAAAACGTACTTGTAATAGACCAAGATGCAGCAGCACAAATCTCAGAAAGCTGCACACCCCGGAAGGCTGCCCAGGATGTTGCCTGAGCACGTGTCGAATGACAGTGAACAGGGAAAGGCACTACACGCCCAGTGGAATCATAGGCATGAGTGATTGCCTTGCCACCACCCAATGAGAGAGCCGTTGTTTTGACAAGGGGCCTCCCCTATGGATGCCACCAAAACAGCTGATCAGTAGTACGAAAAGCTGCTGTTTTATCACAATAAGACTTCAGAGTTCTGACCGGACACAACTCAGAACGTATGTCAGTGCCCTCTGCTGGTAAAGCAGCCAGCAAAATTGGCTGATTGCTAAATTGTGGGGACAACACTTTTGGAAGAAAAGCTGGGTTGGGCCATAATGAGACACTGTCAAACATGGTGCCCCAACGAAGACAACTAGCACCCACACAGAGAGCATGTAACTCACTCACACGACGGGCTGTTTTTATTGCAAGAAGGAATGCAGTTTTAAGTGACAACCACTTAATGTCTGCCGTGGACAGGGGTTCGTAAGGAGGCAAGCAAAGTGACTCAATGACAATGTTTAGGTCCCATGTCGTGCTCCACACTGACTGAGGAGGATAAAGGCGGAATGCTCCTTCAAGAAGGCCACCACAAGTTGATGCGAACCAAGTGGAACTGCATCAACTGCCGAGTGGTGAGCTGCCAATGCTGCTACATACACCTTAAGTTCTAAAAGATGCTGCAGGAAATCTAAAACCTGGGTTTACCAAAGCTGATAAACACAACAATTTAGGTGGTATCACCAATCTCATTGTGTAACAAATAACTTAAAGCGGTATTGGCAACAAATACGATAACAACCTAGGTTCGTCTGACAAAAGAAAAGAAACTGTTAGCAGTGGTGCTACCCAACACGCTGATAACAGTACGCCTCGTCCAACAACTCGCCGGCAGCCGGTAGTTGTGACAAGCAAACCAGAGCTGTCGTCCATGAAAACTTGGCAACCAAGTTTCAGCGAACGTAACAGAGAATATGAACTTACCGCTCAACAGCTTGTGCGGATAAATGTCCTATTGAAGCTCTCTTCAGTCAACACAAGCTGCACCTGTGAAGGTAAGGGCGATTCAATTTCCAACGCAAGAAGAAGAAAGAGACCAGATTGACGTGAGGTGTAGTCTTAAGTATATCGTCACGTCATACGTCACAATGTGACAACTTTTTAACGTGATTCTCGACAACGTGCAGATGCAAGGATATTCCACTAGTGCTTTCAGCACCGCCACTTGCGGTGTGGAACTAAGGAAATAGAACTTTTCTTTTTAACAGCGCCTATAGCTTCAGATACAGCCGTCATCCTCATTTGAGGCCTTCGGCTGGACCTTGGGTTCTAGATATGCTGCTGTAAGTTAAGAATGCCTAAAGTTTTTTAAAGTAACTTGCCCAACACTGGAAATAAGTTAAATGTTCGCTGTATATAACAGTACAATAAAAACAAAATAGATGTTTAGACATTTTGACAGGCATCTTTATTGAAACCTAAACTTGCCACTTGCCGTTGTCTTGCTTGTGGGTGTGTGTCCTGCTGTACCGTCACGTGTGTGAGAGACTGTTTATTTCCCTAAAAAGCAAAAAGACCCGCCCAATTCTCTTTATGATTTGCTTTGCATGAAACATTAACCCATGTCAACCAATCATCGCTCCTTTTCAACGCACGGGTTCAATTAGTGGGCACGGGAGTCTGTCACTCATAACTGACAGGCACCGCTGCCACACAGTCCTCTCTCCTTGGCGAAAAACCGGCCATTTGGACCACAAATAGTAACGAGTAACGATCCCCTTTACACTACCGTAACAATAACTGTTATTGTGTAGTGTGCTGCTGTACCGCGTCGTGTGTATGTTAGTGTGTCATAGTGTTTATTTCCCTATAAGGCAAGAAGTGCCTGATTGGCTTAGCGTGAAACGTCAACCCATGTCAACCAATCATCGCCCCTTTTCAACGCACTGATTTACTTGACTGACCACGACTTTAAGTTACTACACACAATGACATGGAAGACAGACAGACTTCGCCGACGGCCCTCTACCAGGCGGAGAGAAGGATCATAAATAGCAGCGAGTACTGAGCTCCGTCACAATAAAAGTAACAAATAATGGCGTTACTGATTTGGAAACATAATGTGTTTGTAATTAGGTACTAAAAAAGTAGTTGCGTTACTTAACGACGTTTTAAATAGCTTGTTCGTCCCAACACTGGATTTAAGTAAATTAATAAATCAAGATTAATCATCATAAGTGATAATTATTTTTCAGCCAGTCAGTGATTGAGACAAAAAGTGCATTTACTGCACATATAATAATTTGACAGCAGGATAAATAAACACCAATGACAAATACGTGACTGCTGTACAACCTTTTAACAAAAGTACACTTTTCAATAACAGTAACACTAGAATTTGCTATTCAAATGAGTTGTCCAAAACCATACATGAAGAAGTGTATCAGTGTTGTTTTCTATGTTTATCTTGCAGTGTCCTTGTGTGTTTTGAAAGGCACTTCTAAATAAAATGTATTATTATTATTGTTATTATTATTAGCTACCACGCCTGCCATACACATATACTTTATATGCAGGAGGTCCTGGGATGAAGCCACAGAGGAAACACTATAGAACTTTATTAATTCATTAGGAGGATCCTCCAGGAAGTTAGGGTATCGCCGATGGAATTCACAACAAAGTTGGAAAATCCAAGACTTTAACAATTAATCAGAAGTACACAGAAACTACGATTACTTACTGTTTCACCAGAGGGGGCGGAAGAATAATGAATGGTATGCATGCCATAGTTTGAGCCTCAATACCTTTGGTTATTTTTCAGTGTATACTGTATGTATATAAGTAAGTCTGTGAGTGCTCAGTTACCCTGGTGATGTGGCAAAAGGCAATGACATTAATATTGCAGAACTGCAGTGTCGAAAACACCCTAAAAACTGAAGACAGATTACAGATTAACAAAGAAATGGCCCATTGAAGTACAGAGTATGTTTCTCTGCCATTTCTCTCCACTCACTGTGTCTTTGGATCGGTTTGGTGCTCAGCACTAGCGTGCCTCCAAGAGTCTGGGGAAGTTTGTGTGTGTGTGTGTGTGTGTGTGTGTCTGACAGACTGTCTTACATCTTTTGGTAGGAAGAAAACTTCTTTGAGAGGATTTTTCCAACAGTGACACACTGACTACAGTGAGGAACAGGAAACCAACGAAAAAACACCATTGCTCATTTCCCTAAGAATGACAACACAATAGAAACTAGTGGTGTCAAAGGCAAACACAATCACATGAATCTGCATGAATCTTTACACCCAATCAAACAGACAAAGATATCTGAGTTGAATAAAGTTATAAACCAATCAGGGCAGCCCCCAGCTGGATGTACAACAACACTGACAGCTTTGAAAAAAAAAATGTATCTCTGTACAAGTCTGGTCAATGGCAAAATGGGAAATCAGGAAATGGGAAGACAGGAAAAAGGTTGGGAGGAAAAAAGTGATCTGCGTCTAATTGTTGTTAAGTAATTCAAAGGGTCTTGCGTCTTTTTCCCAGCCGCCTTCCGGAGGAGAGCGAGGGCGCATCAGAGTGTTTTTTTTTTTTTTTTTTCTCTTGCAGCCGCTTCAGTCTACAATCATGAACTTAGTTTACGGATACATGCCAAATGTACTATAAGAAATGATCAACATAATTAGCTTTTAAATTGGGTTTTGATTAAGTTGTGTAAAAATAATATATAGGCTATAACAGGGGCATAGCAAGAACCCATAACAAGGCTGGGCCCCGGAAAAATTAGGGTGGGCCAACACCAAAGTATTATAGTCAAGTTTGATCAGCCCTCTCATTGGATGGGGCGGGCTTGACTGACAAGTGGGCAGGCCCAGGCCCACCCGTGGCTACGCCTATGGGCTATAACGATTGGCCAGTTTTTCAAAAGACGATTTACAACGAACTTGTCATATTAATGCAGCAGATGTCGCCCACGACAGCGCAAGTGGTTGAGCCTTTATAGGTGCTGTGGAGATGAAACCTATTGTTTTGCATCCCTAATTGTAGCCTAAAATAGTAATATTTCATGTACAATAAAGGTTGGCACAGATATTTGAATGATATTGTAACATTCCTAATAGATGTTTCAATGTTAATTGTTGGAAAAGTTCTGCTTTTCCCCGTGGTCTGTGAATGCATCTGGGTGAATGCATGAGCGTAGGGGCGGGGGAGCAGGAGTGTGTGTGAGGGCACCTGGAGTGAGAGTGGGAGAGACACAGCAGGTCAGTGTTTACTCTATGTATTGGTGTGGTTAAGGTGTACAACGCCTCGACTTTAATTATACGTCCAGCTGGACGTTACAATATTTTATTAAGGCCTATACACAGGGTGCAGTTATACATAATTAATCCCAGGATTCCCGGAAAATAGCTCGTCTTTTCCCGGGATTTGAATTGTGTCATTTTCAGGAAAAAAATATTAAACTCCAGTACACATCTGTCAAGGCAGGCATGTGTTACTGCTACAAATGCCTAGTGAAAAACAGAAGGCATTTCAAACAGATGTATCCGTACTCTGGGAGAGAAAAGATGAGAACACACCGATCCCCTCTTAAAGCATAATGACAGACCAGGACAAGATGGGGTGGGACTAACGTCTCGGAGTGCTGCTGAACTCCCGTAACCTCAATTATTCAGCATTAGTCCCTGCTATTGATTTCCTGTTGGATCGATTTACCGAGTCCAGAGCACTGGGACAGTGGCATGCTATAGCCTTCTGTGGAGGGGGATCTGTATAAATGGATGGATTTATGCAAGTCTGTTAAAGCCAATGAGAAAGAAGATACAGATCCATAGTGGGAGAGGTGGGGGGTTAATTAAAGATAGCTCTTATTAAGCAATGATAGATGAAAATGTCACAGCCTAGTAGGCTACTTAGTTTGCATGACATGGACGTTTGCTTGACTTGGCAACCTTGGGGAGGCAGGGTGACATTGCAAGGAAGGTTTGCATGACTCGAGGTCCCTCCTGAGCAAAAATATTAACGCTTGAAAACAATATTTGGTGACTGCTAATTTTTCCAGAGAAAAGACTACTAACTTTAAGAGTTTTGTTATTACCAAAGTACACATAGGTGCTAAAATCTCCTTCGGAACCCAGCCAAAAGAAGTCACTATTTCTCACTTGACATCAGAATATCACATGAATGCCAGAGACAGTGCTGGCATCACTGTCTGTCCTGTTCTGGTCCGTGTATGGCTGTGTGTTCTGAAGCAGATGGTGAGAGTTGCCTTTCTGCAGTTTCTCCTTGGCCCAACCCTAAGAGTCTGTGCTGATTTGAGGCAAGATGGTCTGTGTGAAGAAACCAAGAGAGGGGCTGGTAGACAACCCAGAGCCAGAGAGACTACTGAAAAAATTGTAGGAGGTAAGTGTCTGTAGTCTAAAATTTTCTAAAAGAAGCAAGTAAAACAGTTTATATTTATATAAATAGCTAATATATATACATATATTATATACATATATATATATATATATATATAGTGGACCATATTGAAATTTCTTACTTACTTATTTCTTTAATTACAAAACATGCCAAGACTTTTCAATTGTTGTTATAAAAGCATTTTAATCTGCTAGAATGCAAATGTTTCTTAGATAATATGATAATTTCCATCCTTATGGAATAACTTCTAGTTTGAATATAATTGTATCTATGTTTTCTTAGTAGTTACAATGCAGAAAAAATGTCAATTTTTCTTCTTGACAAAGAAAGTTTGTCAGTTTGTGGGAGTAAAAAGGACAAGGTGGGAATCTTGGCAGCAAGCAATTTTGCTGCAGGCAATTGCAACTCCACCTCTTATATTCAGCCCTTAATTGACAGTGTTGATGACATGACAGGGCTGTGGGGCAGACCTCAATGACTGTTTACTGCTGTCTCGTCTTTTGTCTGCAAACTGGAGAAGAGCTATAACTCTCACCATACACACAGAATTCAGTCACACCAGAAAAAAATATCAACTCTAGGAGGCCAGTCATTGCTCAGGGCATGTTTTGCTGGGTTTTATACCTGCCAAGTGCTACTTAAGCTACTGTGTTGGGATTTCTGTCATAATTTTGTATCTGATTTGACATTTTATTGTGTTATTGAGTCTACAGTACAGGCAATCAAACCTCAAATAGGTTGTGAATATAATCTGTCAGAGCTTGGACCTGAGTTTAAGTCTAGAGGCAACATTCATTCTAATCAACAGAACCAGAAGTTTGGCACAACATTCTTGAATATAAAATTGGTTGTTTTTTATCAACAAGTCTTGTCTGTCTCAAATTTAAAGGGCAACAGACGAAAGATCTTCCGCCATGAGATGAGGAGGGGGATAGGGAGCGCTACGTGAAGAGGTAAAATAACAATCTGCACTTCACAAAGATGACTGCCTCTGTCAGCTCACATAGGCATGATGAATTTGAATCAGGGGATGAATTAGTCTGTCAGCTATTTTCAAGTTTGAGGAGCAGAGGAGATACTGTGCAGCCTTGCAACTAATACATATATTTGCTCTTAACTATACAAACTCAGTTTCTCAACCCTTTTTTAACTCATGAACATTGACTGTTTCACAATGTCAATGTATCTTTATTGATTCATCCTAAAAATCTCCTCCTCACTTATGTTGCTGTACAGAAGCATGTTATGTTGATTCATAGATAATTTCAATTAAATGCCTCAACTGGTGGCACTTGACTGTCATTCCACGTACATTACCTGAATAAAGAGTGGTGATTGGGCCTACTTACTGAAACCATGCAGTTCATTCGTGCTGCTATTAGTCAGTCAGAGCTGCTGCTAACAGAGTAAAGGACCACAACTGTATGTGAGGGAGGAAAGGGTTGACATGAGTCTTAAAACATATATTCAAAGAGTTTGGCTTTAAAGCAGAAAATATATTTCAAGATCTGCAAATAAATATGTTTAATTATATGAAGATTACAAACCGACTTTATTACTTTAATTACTGACTTTATTTTATCTTTTCTTTAATTTGTTTTTGTGATCCCACCACAGGTGACCATGTATTCAACTGCTATTATTTGCATGATTATATGAGACTGACTAACCCTAACCTACTTTTTACTTCATTGGTTCCAGTGTATAATAATCCCTATGCCACTCGCATATTTTAATGTGTCTTATAGCATGAGGGCGGAGCCGAAACCTAAGCTCTTCTAGCAGGTGGAAAGCTGATCTCCACTAAAAATCAACCCTTGGCAGACATGAAAAGCAACAGTGACTTGAGGTGCAACAAATCGCCTTCCAAGAGTCTAATCTCACCTCCCTCAAAGAATGTGTAAGCTTTAGGCTTAAAGGTGTAAAAATCCGGTGAATTTTGTGCATGAGCCACAGCAGCCATCAACACCTGTGACACAAGAATGGTATTTAAATCCTGAAAGCAAAATTTGTTCAGGCTTTGCCTGGTCAACAGGGAACATGAGTTCTAGGGCAAATGGTATTTATAAGACATGAAGAGCTGATCAAAAAGGAAATCCACAGTTTATTGTTTTTTGCTTGTTCTTAGAGTGCTCATCGCTGGAGGTAAGAGTTGCAGACCATGTCTTGGGTTGATCTTTGCTTGTGCTTTTGATGAACAGTAATGGCCGTCCTTTTTCAAAAGAGCTTTTATTCTAGCTCCAGCTATGAACATGAAATGGACTTGGGTTTTTAAGGCCCCAGTTTGAATCCCCCTACTTCAAAGTTACTGCGCTAAGGTTTGAAAGCAATTTAGGTCTGGCAGAATATTTGTTATTAGTTTATAAACACCTCATGGAGTTAGTTAGGAGTGGACATTGGACAACGAGTCTACACTCAGTCTCGATTAATTATATATTGGAGTGGTGCAAGCAGTTATGTTCTTGCTCAGGTTCCCATCATGGTTCCCCAGAGTGAGGTTCTTTTAATACAAAGGCAAAACTATTACTGCTCTTACTCACTAACATATCTGAAAATGTGTTGTGAAAGTGTTGAAAGTGAAAATGGAAATTATTTTATCAAGCATCACTGCACTTTTCTTGCAGGTTATTTTTAGATATCACTATGAAATAATAGTAGTAATTGAAAATATATATTTTTTATATTCTGCAGAATATATCCTATTCATATTCATATCTCAATGAACCATGAAATACATGACTAGTTAATTAATTAATGATGATCAGGTAATTGTTTTAAACAATATAAACTAATAGTAGAACCCAGTTATGAAGAATTATAAGAAGCCTTTCCATGTCTTCTAGTGAGCTGTTAATTATTCAACCCAACCAGAGGTCCATACGTAGTGCTTAACTATATGACGACCTAATGAGGGCTATTGATCGAATAATTGATTGTTTTATGCATAGTCTAACTGACTACCCACTGATCCATTTGGGCAGCTCATTACTTAATGTGCATTATTCAGAGCTGACTGCAGCGCAGTGGAGACTGCAGCATCATCTCGGAATTGGTTGTCAACAAGAACATAATGGCATTGTCTGGACAACATCAAAGCCTTGATGATTCCAGTGTATATGCATACTGCTTCAGAATGGTAGGAGGGAAAAAAAACAAGCTTATTCATGCAAAAGACCACAGCTGTATCCTATCTGCTGTAATCCTGGTGTCCATATACCTTCCTTCCTCTTTTTTTTGGCCTCTCCCACATTAAAGACTTTTAAGGGTTTACTTAACACAACTAGATTCGACATGCATCCAATGGACATTAGATTTATTGGCTTTAATTGACTTTCTTGAATAATTGAAGAGGAAGCACAGTGATGTGTAGAAAATGAATCATGAGTAAAGCACTAGCACTTTCAGATCCCAGGGATGGAAAGTGCATTATAAATAAAAAATATTATTATTATTAAAACTAATTTAATAATTAAATATTATTATTAAAAATTCAGGTTACTGGTGTAACTGAACTTTAATGACAGCCGCACAGTTTAGATGTCCAAGCAGCCAAGTAGGCTGCTTGGATGCAAAGGTTGCTTTGGGCCCATACAAGGATACCTGTATGAGTAACCTGAAGAGATCGTGTGCGCCCCAATAGTTGATATAAAAGACAGTTGCAGCATTGTCTCAACATACTAATACGGTACATCCTCGTTTTTCAACCCATACTGAAATGGGTGCAGATATGATATTTGTAATTGAGAAGGCCACATCCCATGCATGCCTTGTCAACATCAGACAACATCAGAATGGATTACCTCCCACCGTCCAGGTGGTGGTCCAAATGGAAATTCACGGTTGAGAAATTTAACCTGGGTTTCATTGTCAGCATGCAACAACGTGTTATCCTCACTCACATGTCTTGCAATGGGAACAGATGCAGTCAAAGCAGCCATCTCTGAAACACTCTCAGCCACAGATGGCCAAATAGCATGATGACAGTGGTTGCTTTGAGTGTGGCAAGAAAATAACCTGGGGAAAAGAAAACCCTGGGTGAACAGCAAGTTTGTCTCAGTTATCGTCGGGCTTGAACCCAACCGCAACACACACAAATTAAGCTGGAAACAGAATTCAGTTCATTGTCTTTACTTTAAGACAATAGGTGTAAAGGGCAGTTGGTGGCCTAGTGGTGAAGGAAGCGGACTTGGGACTGCAAGGTCCCTGGTTCGAATCACCCTACCGCTGTTACCACTGAGGTACCTTGAGCATGGTATTGTCCCCACTCGCTGCTCCCCGGGCGCTCAAAAGCTGCCCACTGCTCACTTTGGTGATAAGTTAAATGCAGAGGCCAAATTTTGTTGTGCGCTGTGGTGTGAATCGCAACGCCAATGACAAAAATAAATAATCATTTTAAATTTAAACTAGGCAGGAACAACATATATGTGCAATCACAAGCAAAAGTCCTTTAAATTAAATAAATCTCCTACAGGAGACACAAGAGTCTGTCATAAAAGAACATGAATGGGCTGACCAGAAAACAGGCAGATTGTGGCAGGACTGAAGTGTTTCTGAAGACTACCTTTGGAAGAAGGCCCGTACACTTCAACACCTATACAGTATCTGAGCTCAGCACAAATACTCTGTCACCTTCACAGTGTCAGCTGGAGAAAAAAGGTGATGCTGATCAGGCTGATTGCAGGACAATTATGACAGTTTGACCATCTCTATGGCGCTGTCACTAAACCAGTGCTTCTCAAACTGTGGGGCGGGCCCCCCTGGGTGGGCGGTGTGTGATGCTGAGGGAGGCGCGTGTGACCCTGGGGAATATGCTTTTTTTCCGCCGCACTACAATAAAGTGTAATTGCACATCCTTGTAATTTGAACTATATCTCTTTCTTTTGTTTTCTTTATGTTAACAAGTATACGCTGTTATTCAGAGATGTACCTATGATTATTTTATAGACAAGTGCTATTATTTATAGTTGTGGCAGAGAGTGGGTGCTGGGGTGGGAGAATTGTTTTCTTCTTGCTGGGGGTGCATAATAAAAAATATTTGAGAAGCACTGTGCTAAACATTAAATTAACTTCCTTTGCCAAGGCTTCTACCTGTACAAAATCACTTATAACAGTTAGTCTGACTACTGAATGCATTGGTGGCCAGCGGCAGGCAATATCCTCTTGAGAGGGTCATTGGTTGGATGTTATTGTTTTATTTTTTAATGTAACAGATTGTGCATAAAAACACCCGTCTCCGGACATGACCTGTCAATATTTCACTCTCTGTGTTCAAGGACGGTTGAGGGGATGACAGGAAGGGTGCACCTGTTGAAAAGGATGTGAGCTCCCATGTAATGGTGTTTTCCCGGCAGAGGCAGTTGCGTAATTATGCTGCTGCTGTTGAAGGCAATACGAGCCCTCTAGCCTTGGGGCTGGTGGCAGCAGCATTGGGTGGAGCTCTCAAACATATGTTAGACCCTCATTATGGGAACAGTAATCTGTCACATATACACTATTCAGGGCCTTCTGCACAACTGGTCCAATCAAGGGTACCCAATGAATGAAGCAACTCCCGACTCAACAACTGGTGCTACAACGTGTGATCAAGTTGAGAGAACATGTTCTCTGAACCAGTAAGAGGCACCAAAGTGTCCACCATTTTGGGCCTGTTGAAGAAAGAAATAAATAAACTGTTAGAAGTATTGCTAACCAACATGTTAATAATTATATCTCATCCTACAAATCTATCAGCAGCCTGATAGTTTGTAGGAAAGCAAATGAAAACTGATATCCCTGAAAAATGTGGCTTTCTAACTAAAAGTTTGTGTGGAGCAATGTCCTACTGAAGTTCTCTTCGGTGTTCAAGCTGTACTGTTGCTGATCAAAAGAGGGATGTGATTCCCAAAGCGAGAAGAATAAAGAGACCAGATTTAATGTGAGGCTTGACCTTAAGTTGGCTTTTATGTCATATGTTACAAGGTGACAATTATTTCATGTGTTTCTCGACAACTTGCAAGTAAATTACACCAGTACTTTCAGCACTGGCACTTTCAGTCTAGAGCCAGGGAAATAGACACTTTTTATCTTTCTTCTCATTTGTTGTTTTTTTTTTTTTTAAGTGAAATATCCAGATGTCTAACAACTGCATCTTCAACATTTTCCCTATCTATGATTGATGGCTAAAGATTAATGTTATGCACTAGGCTGTATGTTAGTCATTATACTGTATATGTAAACTATGGACTTGTGAGATGTGTGGTGTATGAGAGATGTTGGTCTAGGTTTCTTATTTTAATGATGTTTTCATGAAGTTACCTGATATTTGTATGTGTGGCACTGGCCATTTGACAGAGACGATGGGTAGAATGCACATTTTGCATCCCCTTTTCAATCAAACAAAACTTTACGGTCTGTGAGATCTATCTTTCAGACGAAAAAACAGTCAAAGGAAGGCTGGAACAAGAGCATGAAGCAAGCATGGTGATATGCCATGGAGAATATACTGGTGTCTCCAGAGGGCAGTGAAGCATTTAAAGCATCCATTAAAAGACAAAGCCTCGTAGGTATTATGAACTATGAATATTTCTATTTTGGTCAAGCAACTCCCAACATTCATCATTCTTAATTGAAAAATAATTGTGCAACAAAATGGTAGAAGTTAATTACTTAATGTCACTGGTGTAGGAGAGGATCTGCTCTTACTGTAGTGCTTTCCTCAGATTTAGCTAGTGAATTTCCATAATTTGGAGAAAAATATCAGGCAACGGTAACATGGGACACTCCCAACTAGCACCTGGGAATATTTCTCTGAAGCAGTGCCATTTTATAAGGTACATTACCCATACAGCCCCGAAGGGTCAAGAGGGACACATAGCCGGGGTTTGTCACTAATGGACCCCAGTAAGTGCCAGTATACCAAAGCTGCAAATCCCTCAGAGAGAGATCAGTCCAAAACACCCCAACTCTAATTGGAGAACCCATGTACATAAGTGACAGATTATGACCTATAAATGAGAATTAATGCGACCATTAGACATGCGGGCTGATCCTGACAAAGATAGCAAAGTTGTTTATTAACTATGCACTCAGATTGGCTCTACCTAATTAGCCTGATGTTATGCAGGCTGCAGACATTTTCTTGTTTTCCACCCTCAAACCCTTCAGCATCAAAATAACAAATATTATGATGTTTTTCAAAAATGCATGAGGGTAAAATATATTCTTGTATTAAATCCATGCATTTCTGTAGAAAAACATCAGTAAAGCAGTTTAGGTGGGAGAAAATGACTCTATTACGGTTTGGGATTGTAATCTACAAAGAATCTCCAGGAAAGCATTTTTTTTCTCTCCTCTGTAATATTAAATTAAATACGCCCAATACTAAAAAAAATCATTCTTGTAATTTATTCAGATAAATGGGATATATTCATAAAACACACAAATCAATATGCTTGTCTTCAGGTTGGCAATTGATGGTAATATCTTGGAGATTGAGTGTGTGATTGGGGATTTGATGGTAGACTCAAATATTTGCACATGAAGTGGCTGCATTAGGGCAGTATTATTGAGTGGTGGTGGTGGTGGTGAGAAGTGGAAGTTGTGAGAAAACACAGGATAATTAAGAAAAGTAATAAAAAATAGAGTACATTGCTGCCATTCCTGTATATAAAAAATGACAACAGAAACAAATCTAGTCCAGTTTAAATATTCAAGTCTGACAGACAGCTTATGGGTTTTTTAATGAGTTACATAACATATTAACAAAAACAATAACCCTTCAGTTGCTTCCAGGAATATCAGCTGCTTGTCTCAACTGGTGATCATCCCTAACTTTGCTCTCCTCTGTGTTCCTCAGCTTAGATACGTATTTTCCTCATCACCACTGGCCTCTCCTCTATCTCTTCATGCTGTCTCTTTTTTTCTTTAGATGACAATACCACTGGGCTATGTCAAACAGTGTGGTAAAGTAAAGGGTGAAGATGAGGCTGACAGTGTAAGACGGTGACAAAAGAGGCAAGAGGCTTCTCTCTTTCTCACACTCTAGCTGAAGGAACAAAACAGGAAGATGTTAATTTGAGCTTCTTTTAAAGGCATCTTAAAAGCCTGAAAAGTGGCTGTGTGATTATTGGAACAATGATGTAAATCACTCCAAGTCAATCTGAGCAAAACAAAATGAAAAAAGAAAAAAGAGTTTTGAGAACCTTTGTGGCTTATTGCACCACTGAACCTAGTTTCACATCACATTTGAAAAGATAGCCCATAGTACATGTATACAGCAGATTGTAGAAAGTGAGAAGTGCAAATCAGGCGATTCAGAGACTGTGGCACAGTCTGAGGAAAAACTGAGTCAGAAAAGCTTTTGATGGTGTTGTGTTTAAGAGAATAAAAAGGATTGCACTTTGTGTTTGGTTGTAGTCTCCAAGGCACTGCTCTAATTAAGACTGAGAGCTGTCACAGCCTAAATTCTAAAGAAAGATTGTCACTGAAATGTTTGAGATACTTTACAGTAGTTTTACATTCCTCAAATTTTCACAATTTTTTTTACATGTGTTAAGTTAATTAACTTTGCATTTATGAAAAATATAATAATAATAATAATAATAATAATATAATCTATAATAATAATATGATCTATAATAATAATAATAATATAATCTATAATAATATTATAATATATATTATTTTTTAAATTTCAAATATAAATATAAAAATCATTGCAATTTAAATTAAGGTTGTTTTTGTTAAGGTCATAAATTATATATTTTGGTTTCTCCTCAAATATGTAAATGTAAGGATTTCACTGAAAGGAAATGCCAATTATTTTCAACCAGAAAAAATATATAGTTAGACATCTCCTTGTTTTCTTTTCGGTTCTTACCTTTAGCACACTTGTTAGCACATGTTCTTTTTGTCATGTCTAACTGAAACACACCAACTAAAGCAAAGCATCATTGAATCAAAGCATCATGAGGTTTCACTTCAGTGACATCTCAAACTGTAGTAATGTAATCAAACTAGCATGGCTGCCCAATCATTAAGTCTTGGGTCAAACTCAGAATTTGGGAGCAGTGTGGATTGTTTTTGCTTTTCTTTGCAAAGCTCCTAAGGTTTTACCCCCAGCCGATGTGTAATGTCAAAAACAGTCATTCTTGTGCTTTTATAGGCACAAGGACAGCCCAAGAAATAAATGCAGTTGGAGAATTGAGTGTTCATGTGTTGTCCAGTGTGTTCAGAAGATATTGAAATAGAACTAAAATGCATTTCTTCTTCAAAAAAAACAAATTATTTTTGTTCAGCATTTGCTAGACAACCTGTTCATTCTCAAACTGCATATTAACTTCTCCACATGAATACTGGTAAACAATCCTTGGACCAGGATTTGGAATTATAATTTTTTATTTTTTTTTCTTAGCTACACTGCTGAGATGTCTTAGCTACACTGCTGAGATGTCACTCCTGGGCTTTTGATGTTTCAAAGACAGGAAATAAATATGTAATATGTTAATTTTAGTAGTAAATGAATCAACTATATTCTCTTCCTCTTTTCGTCTTCTTTAAAAGCTCTATGACATCTTCAACATCATTTATAAAATAGATTCACTGTCAGTTCTTAACAAATCTTCATGCCATCTCCATCTTTTGGCATCTTTAACTCTAGTGTTACTCTAGTGATAGTGTTCAACAAGAAAACAGAGAACTTGTATATTCATTTAACTTGCATATTTATTAATACTCTGTTGGTAAAAAATGATTTTGTGTGCTAACTTCCGGTTTCTATTCTCAGAAATGTTGCATTTACTCGACTGCCTGGCTGATGTTCTTGTCACCACGACGGCATCTCTGTCTTAGCCAAGTCCTATAAGAGAAAGCCAGTGTCTGGATCTGCTGCTGACAGCTCATTCATCAATAGTGCTGTCTCATGCCAGAACCCCCCAGCACACACAGGGTTTTCATTGTACAAAGAGAGGAACAACATTAAACAATAATATGAAGAGACACCCAACAAGCACTGGGGATGAAGTGGCATCTGCACAGCAGAAGCCAGAGAAGAGGAAATGAGGAGTGTAAAACTTAAGTTCAACAAAAATAAATGCATTTGAGATGAATATAAAAATCCATATGGTCTGTGGCACAAGGTTCAAAGGTATATGCAGATTGAGTTAGTAAGTGAAGAAAACTCGACCACATCTGAACAAAGCTTTTTCATTTACACAGACACATGGACAAACACGCACACCATCATAGTATTGGCAGCAAAATCATAAAGGGCTGATGGAGTGGTTGTCTTGGAAACAGTGACTGGCACAGGTTAATATGAAGAAAGAAATGAGGGGTGAGAGGGTTAGTGGGGGGCGCAATACGAAGACTTGCATTGTGTCCATGAGAGAGAGCGAGAGAGAAAGACGTTTTCTCTGAGGTTCACGTGTAGATAAGTTCTATTTTTTACTACTTGCCCATCAATAATTCAGACAAGAAAAATAGTCAATAATTTAACTGACCTGAGGTAGGGCCCGCTGACATATTCTGGCTTTTAAAAATTGTTTAAAAATGTAAATATGGCTGCTCCTCTAATTTCCTCTAATGTTAAGTTGTAAAAAATAAAAAAATATATTTTAAAGGAGGAACTCTTAAAGTGGCAGTTACAATTTTTCTCATACACACATACATACATGAATACAAACATACATACATACATACCTATATCAAACCTCTGTCCTTAGAGTCAAAATGGCCCATCCTCACTAAATCCCCAATATAAGCAGCTTGATTGAATTTTTCATAACAAATCATATTTGGCTTGAAGAAACAACTTTTGATTCACACTAAGTCTCGTGAGTCTGACTATGAAGTCATTTAGATTGGAGTGGATTTCTTCAACTGAAGATGATTCATCATCTTATGGGTTGTATTCCTCTTCATCTTTTTCATACATCATCCACTTACTCCTGACCCAGAGTTGTTTTGTTGGACATCGGCTCTACTGTACCTGTTCAACGCTTCACTCATGGCTTGTCATGGCATTGCAGGAAAAGGGCAGAGATATCTTGATGATAGAATTTAACAGTATCATGCCAAGAAGTTTGCATACCAGATTAAAACGTATATGGTCCTCGGGCAGTACTTTGCTCAGGTCTGTTTTTATGCCGGTAACACTAAATGTATCTTACATGGAGAATGAACACGGAAAGATGGAATGCCTAAAATCACACTTTTTGGCTCTACATTGTCCTTAAGTGATTGGAGTTACTATCAAGAAAACCATGGAAAATGTAATCATTATATTTGACGAAAACAAATGCGCCTTTAGCGGTGCCAGACCTTAAAATGAAATTTCAATCAATCAATCAATCAATCAAGCAATCAATCAATCTTTATATCCCCAGTGACAGCACAGTTTTCCAGTGGTTAAGAGCTTACAAGTGGCTTAGTGGTGAGGCAACCAGACTGGTGTCTGGCAGGTTTGTGGTTCAAAACCACCAGCTGCTACCACTAAGGTCCAAGCTGCCCACAGTGGTGAAGGGTTAAATACATTGTTCAAAGATTGTTCTTTCCTTTACAAAAAGGCTAATTTTTTTATTAAGAGTAGCCATAATATATATATATATATATATATATATATATACATATACATATATATATATGTATGTATATATACTTACATATTACATATTACTTACATATATATGTAAGTAATATGCAAAAACCCACAAACACAACACTATGTCAGTCCTAGGTAGCCTGGCTTTAAAAATATCTTATAAGTAATCTCTGTAAATAAACTGACTTGGTAAGTAGCCCATCGAGATGTGGTGTCCGAAGGTTTTTAATAACTCAACTTCATATAAATAACACCAATCCTAAATTGGTTCAGAATGTTATAGACTTTTGCACAAAAGCTGACATCCTGTTAGAGTAACTAAAAAAAGATTCTTGTATTCAATATATTTGTTTAGCATAAATTCAAATCAAAGTCATACTAATTTATTTTAAGTAGCATATATCTTAGTTGCTGGTCTTTAACACCTAACACCTTCATTTTTTTTTACCTTTATTTTACTTTTTCAAAAATAAACCTAATAACTAATTTGCGACCAAGCCTGATTAAAAAGAAAACAGAGAGGGGGAGATGAAATCAAAAAGAAAGAGATCAGTGATGCAAAATGGCTGCAAGCAGAGGTGCTTCCAGTTTGCCTGACCGTTGTTTTGGCACTGTATGACAACATGACACAAAATCACATGCATGTCCGGATTCAATCTGCAATCACACTGAGCAATCAGCGAAAAGCTTTGTTAAAGCCCTGTGGGGAACAATCTGGAACATTTCCAAGCAGTCTCTCCCACAGACACATACGGGGGAAAAGCTTTCCGCAGAGGAGCTGAGCTCATTTTGAACACATAATTGTATTCCTCTTTCTCTACAGCCTCATTACAGCACAACCTGATTAGAGGGTGGACAACAAAGGAGGAGGATGAAAAATACCATCCAACGTGGATGAATTAGATGAAGATCTGCTTGTATCTACGTCCGCCGCAGTTATGATCTGTCACTATGCTGCTTATCACAACAGTGACTCTATGCAACCATGGAACAAAAAAAAGGCTCAACTTTATGAAAACAGAGTTTGTGTTGATTCTAGGTAAAATTTCTTGTCAGTCCTGTTTAAACCTGTGTAAAAACAAATATTCTCATTGCCTACCCATTGTGTCAGGAATATTGCGGCTGCAGCAGAGAGGTGGTAAGATCTTCAGTGGGCTTAACACAGCTCTATCTCAAGTCTGGTCATTTTCTGTCTATGACAGCAACCAAATGAGGCTGTCTCAGCTCAGTTACCGCACAAGCTGCCATCCTGCCATCCTGTTACTAAGTCATGCTGCATGTAGTAGTGGTGCTGGTGTTTGCAGGACTAGGCACAGGGTCACTGTCACTTTTTTTTTTCTCTCATTACAGCTGACCAGGTGAGGTGAGAACTGAGGAAGCTTCGCAACTCAGTCAGCAAGGCAGCAGGCCCGGACAAGGCAAGGCAAGTTTATTTCTATAGCACATTTCAACAACAATGTAATTCAAAGTGCTTTACATAAAACATTAAAAAGCATAAAATAGAGACATTTATGACATGGCATATAGATGAAAACAAAAGAGATGAAATATATATAAAAGATAATAAGTAATAGAATATTAAAAATAAAAATTAAATGAAAGATAAAAAAAAATAAAATCAAGAGTATCAAGGTGATAGAGTGCAGTATCTGAAATTACTGAAAGGCAGCAGCAAATTAAAAAAAAATCTTCAGTTGTGATTTAAAATAGGTAAGAGTTGCAGCAGGCCTGCAGTTTTCTGGGAGTTTGTTTCAGATTTGTGGTGCGTAAAAACTAAATGTTCTTTTTCCATGTTTAGTTCTAACTCTGGGTACACAGAGCAAACCTGTCCCCAATGATCTGAGAGTTCTGGGTGGTTCATAGCTAAGCAGAAGATCAGAGATGTATTTTGGCATCTTTGTAGACCAACAATAGTATTTTAAAGTCAATTCTCTGATCAACAGGGAGCCAGTGTAATATGCTCTACTCTTTTGGTCTTAGTAAGGACTCTAGAGGCAGCATTCTGGATTAACTGCAGCTGTCTGATGGACTTTTTGGAGAGACCTGTAAGGACACTGTTACAGTAGTCCAGCCTGGTGAAGATAAATGCACGGACAAGTTTTTCCAAATCCTGCTGAGACATAAGTCCTTTAATCTTTGACATATTCTTTAGGTGGTAGTTGGCTGACTTTATAACTGTTTTAAGGTGGCTGTTGAGTTCAGGTCTGAGGCCATGATAACTCCTTAGTTTCTGCTTTGGTTTGTGGATTTTAGCATTATCATTTGAAGCTATGTAATGACTTATAATAACTCCTCCTTGGCTCCGAATACTAAACTTTTTGTTTCTTTCTTTTGTTCAATTGAAGAAAATTCTGCGCCATCCAATCATTGATTTGCTCAATGCATCTACTCAGTGCTTGTATTGGGCTGTAGTTTCCTGGTGATGATAGTTATGTAAATTTGTGTGTCATCTGCGTAGCTATGGTAACATATTTTATTGCTCTTCATGATCTGAGCCAGTAAGAGCATATAAATATTAAACAGAAGAGGACCCAGAATGGAGCCTTGCGGAACTCCACATGTAATTTTTGCACGTTCAGATTTGTAAGTACTTATAGACACAAAGAAGTCCCTGTCCTGCAGGTAGGATTCAAACCATTTTAATGCTGTGCCAGAAAGACCTACACAAGTTTCCAGTCAGTCTAGTAATATGTTATGATCGACTGTGTCGAATGCAGCGCTGAGATCAATAATACTAAGAGTGAGATTGTCTGTGTTTAAGTGAATGTCATTTAAGACCTTGGCAAGAGCCATCACAGTGCTGTGGTGTGATCTAAATCCTGACTGGAAGACATCGAAATAGCTGTTTGTCAATATGAAGTTGTTCAGCTGCATATAAACTAGGGATGTCCAATATGACATTTACCGATACCAATATGAACCGATATTACCCAAACACTTAATTTCCGATACAGATGTAAACCGACACCGATATGAACTGATATCGATATAGGCAGCTAATTTTCCCTAAATTAGTGTGATACCAGATTAAATGCATTCTATAAATAACTGTGTACAGCATAAACACACTATTTCAATATAAGTATGGAAAAATAACACATTTATTTTTCACCATTTTGTCTGAAACAGTCCTATGATTCTTTGTGCAGCATATGATGTGAAAAAGAAATGTCTAGTGTTGGACAGAAGAACTTTCCAATAACATTGGTTAACATTATAAACTGGGCTCATTCAGCTTCACAACAACAGTCAATATAAATGGGCGCAGATAAAAAAAACAGCTGCAGTATAAGAGTAAAAAGACCTCTTTAATGAGAGGAAAAACATTTCAGCATCGTCACAATGTAAACGACTCTTCTCATTGATGACATGAGAGACGACACTGAATGGCGTTTCACTGGCAGATGTTTGAAAAATAACTTATTTCAAATAGAATTAGTCCTGACATAGCCCGGCTACAGAAACTCCACACATTAAGTTAAGAGAACGTCTGGTTCTCCAAGAAGACGAACTCCGTGAAGTTTTACTAATTTATTTTGCTCTCCTCTGTTCTTTACCATATTCTACTCTGAGTCTGTGTGTGTGAGAGAGAGAGAGAGAGAGAGAGAGAGAGAGAGAGAGAGAGACAGCTGCTGTCGCTGTCGTTTCACTGAGTCCATTGTTGTTTTTCTTTACTACGCTGCATAAAAACGCCTCGTGATAAAATGTTAAAATCCTAACACCCAGCATGACCAGCTCCTTGCAGTCAATAAGAATTACAGTTTTCTATCCACAAAAAAACTCCAGGCCACAGACTTTCACTGTAGCATTGCTCAATGTAGCTGTCTCTTTAAATGACATCATTAATCACGTGCCGGTCAGAGTGTCAGTACTGCCAACTCAGTTCCTCATGCAGAAGTCAAGCGTATTTGCCGAGACCACAGCTTTGCAGCATCGGATTAACATTATTGGTGGAAAAAAACAATACCAATATAATCCGATATTAAAAATTATGCTCATATCGGCCCGATATTTATCGGTGGACCGATATATCGAACATCCCTAATATAAACTGGTTTTTCGATGAATTTACTGAAAAATGGCAAGTTTGATATTGGTCAATAATTGTTCATTAGTGAAGTGTGAAATTGTTCTCTTTTAGTAAAGGTTTAATAACAGAGGTTTTCAGGGCCTGTTGAAAGACACCTAAAAGAAGAGAAGTGTTTACAATTTGTAGAAGATCTGAGGTCACGTAATTTGATACATTTTTGAAAAAGCTTGTTGGCATGATATGAAGACATCAGGAGGAGGATTTCAAATGTTGTATAATGTCTTCCAAAATTTTAGGGTTAAATATGTCAAATTGTGTCATGATATTTGGATTGATTTTAACACATAGACACATTTATTACCCCTGATGTTGAGGCGCTGATTACTTGCCTGATTTTCTGGATTTTTTTTAGTAAAAAAGGAGGCAAATTTATTGCAGGTGTTTGTGAAAAGCAGTTCGGGGGCTACTGACAAAGGAGGGCTTGTTAGCCTCCAATAGTGGTAAACAAGACAATGATATCAGAGCAGAAGGAGAAGCCTTTCTTTATAGATGTCACACTGAACCTGGAGTTTTGTTTTCCACCACACACGTTCAGCTTTCTGACACTCTCTTTCTTCATTTTTTACCAACATGCTGTTTCTCCATGGAGACCTTTTTTGTCAGGGACCATTTTCACCTTAGTAGGTGCAATGGCATCAATAATATTTGAAATTTTTGCATTGAAATTATCGACAAGATCATTTATTGAGACCCAAGGGAGGGTGGGTGTGGAGGTGAAAGCCTCAGTAAATGTTCTGTAGTGAATGGGGTGAGCGGGTGGCCCAAGGGCTCATGAGAGCACAGTTCGGTGACCTTTTATTGTTGTTCAAATGTTCCATATGATGTTCCTATTACTTTTCTTGTACACTCTAAATGTTGTGTAAATGTTGTTTATTAGTTAATGTGACAATTATGTTTTTGCAGGTGCACCACTGTGACTCAAGTGGTGGGCACAGAAGTTGATCTTTGTGTGTTAATTGTGTAAGCGAAGAGTATGTTTCGACTATGTGAGTTCCTGATCATTTCTTCAATACAACATTCTTCTGAAAAACTTCCTCTTGACTCAAACTCGCCACAGTTCCATAGGTGTTCTCTGTGATTGTGTGTAGCATTTTGTGATAACTTTTCTTTCAACATTAGTCTGTAAAGACATAGCACACTCAAAGAAAACACAGGAATGATCAGAGAGAGTGACATCAATCACAACAACCTTGGAAATGGCAACACCCTTGGACATAACTAAGTCCAGACTGTGACCTTTGTTGTGTGTGGGCTCCATCACATGCTGAGTCAGCCCAAAGTTATCAATGACACAATACAGTTCTTTAGTCCCTCTGTCATGGAGTTTGTCAACATGGATGTTAAAATCACCAACAATCACTACATAATCAAAGTCAATACAGATTACTGACAACAGTTCAGAAAATTCATCAAAAAAGGCAGCGCAGTATTTAGGTGGCCTGTAGACATTTGGGAAATTCAACCTTAAAGCCACATATTCAAAGGATGTAAAGTTTCCATATGATATGTGCTTGCATTGGAGTGAATCGTTAAACAGTACAGCCATCCCCCGCCCCCTCCCTTCTTATTCACTCTAGCTTCACTCACAAAGCTGAAGTTGGGAGGAGCTGATTCAATCATAACAGCAACACTATTGTTTTGGTCTAACCAAGTTTTGTTTAAAAACAAAAAAATCAAGTTTGTGATTGATAATAAAATCATTGATTAAAAATGTTTTACCTGCTTAAGATCTTACATTCAATAAAGCCAAGTTTAATGTCTTTTAGCCATTAACGGCTGACTGTGGCGAATGAGGAATGGATGCTAAGTTTGATAAATTAACAGAATGAATGAAATCCTTATTGTTTAACCTTGTTTCATTTACCTTATTTTCCGCACTATAAGGCGCACCTAAAAGCTTTGAATTTTCTCAAAAGCTGACACTGCGCCTTATAATCCGGTGTGCCTTATATATGGACCAATACTGAGCCGCAACAGGTCTCACAACAACAAGAAGCGTGTGCATGCTGGGATATGTGACTGTGGGACGCGTGCATTTTCATTCACCAATGTACTTTCAGAAATAAATGCACGAGCGCGGATCCACAAACATATTGTAATGGTTCTAAGGTTTATACAGCAGTTAAAAGGTTAACGTTTCCAAGTGTGGGGAGGCGTAGTTAGAGCTGTGGGGATATTAGAGGATCTCCCAGCAGGCTTTGGGGTGTTTTGGGTAGCAGGGCCTTGGGGCAGTTATGTGTGTTAATGCTGTTTATTATGGATTGTTTAGGGGTTTGTTATTACGGTGAATGTTCTGCTTGTGTTCCACTTGGTAGTGGCTGAGATGTTAATTATGTGGCACCATGAGTGAGGTTGGTTGTGGGTCTCATGGTACCCGGGTTGTGTACATGCTATTGGTTGATTAAAAAGACCTTGAATAGATCAAACTGGCCTCAAGAGTCATCTTGTCTCAAGATCAATCAAACCCAGCGCGCCCACAACAAACTCCGGAAAGTCCTCGGCGCAGTGCTATGAAACTGCTGCATTACAATGGGGATGCGCCACAAGAGACGTATTTCATCCAAGTGCAGCTAGCGGCGCAGTTCAACCGATGGTCTGCAGAGGAAACCGCCATCCATGTCGCGCTCGCCCTGGAAGGGAGAGCACTCCAAATACTTACGGACCTGCATCCAGAGGACCAGTCCGATTGGCAGGCTATTAAGGAGGCCCTTCAGCAGCGTTTTGGCCGCCACACTCATGTTGATGCTGCACGGGATGAACTGGCCAGCCGCCGGAGAAATAATGGAGAGAGCCTGGGTGCATACACCGCCGATCTCCGCCGCTGTGCGCGGCAAGGCTACCCGAACTTTGACGTAGACGTCCAGGGTGAGCTGGCTCTCCAAGCATTTGTTCGAGGCCTACAGCCTGAGAGACTTAAGGAGCACATCCGTTCAAGTGGCCCCCGGTCTTTGGAAGAGGCACTGAAAGAGGCGCAACGTGTTGAACATGTGCTCAGTCCAAAATGGCGCGCCCTGAGTGTGGAGCATCAAGCCCGGCGGGCAGACGTGGAACAGAGTGATGATGAGCCAACAGCCTGTCTTGCTACCAGTGCATCACCACCGCAACCACAACGACGACCGAGGAAGGCTAGCCGTTTCGAGGGATGTTTCAGATGTGGAGAACCTGGACACATGGCACGGTACTGCCCTGCACTGTCGCCCAAACATTTTGGGTCACAGCAGCCGTTAAACTAAACCGGGGTGGCACAACTGGGGAACTGTCACCCACGGCTGAACCTTTTTCTCCAGCTATTGTACAGCAGCGACTGGGCCAAGCTCATGGACTGTATGTGAACTGTGACATTGACGGCACCCAGTGTAGGGCTCTGATTGACACAGGGTCCACCATTTCCCTGATTCAACCAGGTGTCCTGCCTGGTACTAATGGAAAAGGATTGCAAGGTTGGGAATCTACCAAGCTTCGCAACTTCGAGGCTCAGGTGTTCAGTGAGGTCTGTCAACGTCTGGGCATCCAGAAAACTAGAACCACCCCACTGCATCCTCAGAGTGACGGTCTGGTAGAGCGGTTCAACCGTACTCTGGCCACTCAATTCGCCATTCTCACCAGCCAGCAGCAACGGGATTGGGATTTGCATCTGCCCCTGGTCTTGTGGGCGTACCGGACGGCTGTCCAAGAGTCCACCAAATGTACCCCGGCAGCCCTGATGTTCGGACGTGAGCTCCGCACACCTGTGGATCTGGTGTTCGGACCACCCCCGGAGTCGGAAATGGCAAGAGTACCTGGCTTAGACTATTTCTACCAACTCCGAGACCATCTGCAGACTGTGCATGAATCCACCAGGCAGGCTCTTTCAGCTGCAGGATGCCGCCAAAAACGGTTTTATGATTCCCGCTCCAAGGGTCAGGACTTTACTGCTGGGGCACTGGTGTGGGTTTATAGTATAGATGAGCCATTGGAGTGGCCCTTGTACAGTTCTTGGGAGGCTGTCAGATGTGGTGTACCGGATGCGACTGGTGAAGAGGAACCGAGTTGTGGTACTTCACCAGGATCGGTTGGCACCTTACCAGCCACGGGTAACCACCGGGGAGGAAAGCCTTGAATCGCCTCATGTTGTACCTGTGCGGGAGCCCACTAACGCCGGAATTACAGGGCGGGTCCAGCGGCATCGTCGTCCCCACAGACATCTCGAGGATTATGTGTTGGACGCAGGGGTTGTGGGACTTCATCTAGTGGACGCATAACGCAACAGCAGCCACTAATGAAGCTTTTACTTTATTCGCCTTATAATGCGGTGCGCCTTATGTATGGATTTTTTTTTAAATAGGTAATTCATTAAAGGTGTGCCTTACAATCCAGTGTGCCTTATAGTGCGGAAAATACGGTACTTATCAATCCAGTGTGGGCGCCAACTTCTCCTGGAAAAAGCGATGAGTGCAATCTGTCCTGTTGCCTGAGCCCAGCACATATCAGTTAAAGCTTTCTGTGTTTTGTACATAAGTGACTGAATCTGCTGCACTGTTATCAGGCTGTGGAGACAGAGGATGATTCTGCTGTAGTTGTAGAGGTTGGGGTGGTGTATGTCGAGCCTTGGGTGACTTTTTTATAGATGAATGTGGGCTCAGAGGCAGTGGTGGAAAAGGGGTCAGTGGGGCCTTTGCGGATGGAACCTGGAGGAAGGGCGGGGTGTGAATTTGGTTCCAGCAGTGACCAGATCTTTCTTTTTTTTTCTCAAAGAGGGGGGAAGAGGGAGAAAGAGTGGGGGTAGAGAAAGGTGACGTGGATGGGGTTTGTAGAGGGAGGGAAGGTGAAGTGCTTGGTAAGGTGGGAGGTGGGGGTTCTTCCTTTTGGTACTTAGTTCCAACATAGGTAAAGTGTTCCTGCTGTTTTGGTTCAGCCTGTCTTGTGTCCTTGGTGGAGGGAACAGATGGGTGACGTGGCAGATAAAATAGGTTTGACATGAAAAGTTTTATTCCAATCCTGTTAAAGCTTATTCCATCTGCTTTAAACAGGTGTCTGCGATCCCAGAAGAAGTTGAAGATGTCAATAAAGCCATGTGTTAAGACTAAAAAGTCTGGAGAATTTCTGGACTGCCCATCTAGAACATTGACATGTCATTGACATGAACATTGACATGTCAGTGTTCAGACAGCTGACTGTGTTTAAGAGATCAATAAAGTCTTCTTTCAGAATTTCAGACTGCACTTCCACAATATAATTTGACTCAATGTGCAATATGAGATGTTTCACTATTGGGTGGTTGGTCACAAAGTCCATTATTTTTTTTCCCTCATGTTAGATACCATGTCCGTAGGAAAGCAAAGAACTTGGGTGTTCTTACTGCATAAGCTTCTCAAATCTTCCCAGAAGAGTCTCCCACAATCAGATTTTCAGGACTAGCCATTTTCTTTCGCTGTGGTCTTTCATTTTCAGAGTTTCTTTCAGATCTTACCTCATTACAAACTGATGATAAGTTTTTCGGCTCATCAGTTGATGATCCAGCGTCCTATAGAAAGGGTGCAAATCTGTTCTCCAGATGTACACATTGTTGTTTATGAGGTATGTTATTGTTCCCCCCTATAACAGCTGTCCAGGGCTCTGTCCTGCTTCGAGCAGAGGTTGAAGAGGCGCTATGACGGGTGTTAAAGCAGGCCAGCCGGTCATATCACAAATATCACTGTGCAGGGGTCTACCTGTTAATCCCCCTCACATGTCTCAGGGAGGTGATTTACTTTTTGGCTTAACACAAAGACAGCTAAAGCGATAACTTAAAGATTTATTACCCAGTGCAGTCCTCCTGTTTGTTGCTGACTATGCTAACTAGCTGTCTGTTAGCATCATCAGTTGTTTTGAGTCCATGGTAAAGTTGTATCGTTTCCACATTGCCCATTTATTTCCACATTCACTTCTAACCTGTGCATTAAAGTCTCCAGTACTGCATTCTTCTGTAGCAGTTTCTGGTAGTGATCTGCAGAGAAGAAGGGCATCTTGCTTGTAGTTAGCTTTAGCTTCAGTAACGGCAGTAAGTGAACTGATGTCACTATACCTACCAAACTTCTCAGCTCCGTTTCTCGGTCTCCACTTTATTCCTTTATCATCTCCCAGTCACAGACGCTGTGTCTGTCTACATGGCCGTGTGAAGGTTTTCCACCGAGTTTGAGTTATAAGAGGCAACAGTGAGAGTTGCGTGACAAAGAGGAGATTGATAGATGCACTGAGAGCGGACATGGAGGTAGTTAGAGTGTGTCCACAACTCCTGAAGACCCAGCTGAACTGGAGGAACCACTCCAACGTCTTCTGCTGGGGAGAGTGCCAACCATCTGGAAGTGTCCTGCATTGTGCCTGTTCCCAAAGAGAACCGGCCCAGCGAGCTAAAAGGCTTCCGGCCAGTGGCACTGACCTCACACCTGATGAAGACCCTGGAGCGGCTCTTTCTGAATCTCCTCAAGCTAGAGGTGCAACATGCCCAAGACCACTTACAGTTTGCGTACAGAGTGGAGGTCGGCGTGGAGGATGTGATTCTGTACCTTCTACACGGACAGACCACAGTACGTCAGGTTGAACAACAACACCTAGTCTCACACTGTGGTCAGTAAAGGAGCACCGCAGGGGGTGGTGCTGGCCCCTCTTCTCTTCACCCTCTACACTTAGGACTTCTGGTACAACTCTGAGCAGTGCCACATCTATAAGCTTGCAGATGACACAGCCATCGTGGGGTGTATCAGGAGTGACGATGAGGAGGAGTATAGACGTCTCGTGGGTAACTTTGTTGTCTGGTCCAAATCAAACCATCTGCAGCTCAACACCTCCAAGACCAAGGAACTGGTCATCGACTTTGGTAAATCGAAACCAAAACCGAGGCAGGTCCTTATCGACGGGGAAGAGGTGGAGGTCGTTGAGACGTTGATTCTGCAAATACCTCGGGGCTAGACTAGGCGCACAACACCACACAGCTGTACAAAAAGACACAGAGTAGGCTCTACTTCTTGTGGAGACTCAGTTCTTTCAACATCTGCAAGAAGCTCCTTAAAATGTTTTATCTGGGGTGGCCAGCAACTGTTCTCTGAGGGGGAGAAGAGGGTACAAACAACCGGTGCTGGGGAAGCTCGTGCAATAACCCCATAACAGTACAGTCCTATGAATATATACCGCAATTTTGATTCCCATTGCTACTATATTTTATTAAATTATTATAAAATGTATTATTATTATTATATTATTAAATCTCTATTTACACCACTTTATACTATAGCATATTCTATGATCTTAGAGTTTGTTACTAATGTATTTGTACACCATATGTGCCACACATCGCACAGTGCACATGTTATTTTAACTTTATGGGTAGATATTAGGGATATTAGTTCACAAAATTCACGGTTCGGATCGTATCACAGTCTAAGGTCATGGTTTTCGGTTCGGTGCAGTTCTGTTATATATACTTCAGTATATGATAACCCTATAGTTTAATACAGTATTAAAGTTAAAAGAAATTGTTAGTATAATGTAATCATAAGTTTGAATTTAGGGCACATGATTAAAACCATCTCTAAGGAAAGCAAAGTGGTGTTTTGATATAGGGAAGACAAGGCATTGATGACTTCAACATGCCTTTCATTTATTTATTTTCTATTTAAATTTAAGTGCAGTATTATCAATGTATGGCTGGGGTTCTTATCCGAACTAAAAGTGCCACTGTAATAGTATATCTATTAAAAACAAAAATGCAGGCAGTGGATAAAATGTTATATAAAAATCAAACACAATTCACTAGGATAATTCACTGAGAGTGAGGAATGAGGATATATTGTTTGACTTATAATTTAAGTGCCATATTTTTAATCATACAGCTAGAGTTCTAACTTGAACTTTAAGTGCCACTGTAATATAAAAAAAAACAAACAAACAATAAAACAAAACAAGCAATGTTTTGTCAATCAATGCAACACATTTCAATATTTTTAAAGTGAGGCAACGGTTCCATTCTGCCACCACGTATGTCAGCATTTCAGAGAGATTTTGACTTGTGTGACTCTCATAAATGGGGCATGTTTGCAAGACGCAGCTTTTCATTTTCCACTGCATAAAGTAAAATAGTGAGCAGTCACAGTGAGGTAACTTTCGGTGGTCCTAGAGGTTCATCCCTCCGTAGTTATGTGGGCTGTTTCAGACAATTCTCTGACTATTCCTTCATGTATCTCCTCATACAGATCTGGAATTAAAGTGGTGCCAAAATGCCGGTAGGAGTTTGTTTTTGGTTCAAGTTCTTCAATAAGATGACGATATCCGTACCCTTCTATCACACTGTACGGTATCATGTCTTTTGCTATGAACATAGCTATTGCTTAAGTTATAGCTTTTGCCCGCTCCAACTCATCACTGAGAAGCTGTTTAAATGCTTTGAACATTTGAAGTTGCAGTCACTTGCTCTTTTTTCCTCATGCCACACACTGACACATTCGGGTGATGTCTTTTTACATGAGAAAACATGTTTTTTTTTTTTCCACTGGTATATGGAATGCACATTGCACAGTGTTTGGATATCATGTCACGGTTCTGTCAGTGACTTTCTTAACACTATCGTCATAGCTAACAGTGAATCCGAAATGTTCCCATACACCAGACTTAAATGACTTTGGCGCATCCTCCATCTCCTGGCAGCCCTCTTCTCTCCTATTTGCCATTTTTTACACGTGGCACAGCTCTCACTCCACACACATCCTCTATCCTCTTCCGCATGAAAGTTCTGTTGTACACTATCACAATAACATCCAGGCACTAGATTACAAGGCATACAAACCTACACTTACAAAGCGTAGAAACCGTGTGGCACGCACACGTCCAGAACTATGTCAAGCAAACCCAACGGTTCGTTTTTATTTTCATGTATCACCCCTAATAGATATGCATGTGGGTATTCATCTATGTATATTTATGTATGTATGTATGTGTATGTGTTACATGAGTGGATACTCATGTAATGGGTATGTGTGGGATTAGGTAGCATGTGTATGTATATATGTGTATAACCAATACACATTTGTTCTTATATACAGTGCCTGGCGCAAAAAAAAGTCGCCACCAAAGAAAAGGGTCATACACTCTTTTCTTTTTGTTGGACCTCCTTTAGCTTTGATTACAGCACACATTCTCTGTGGCATTGTTTCGATAAGCTTCTGCAATGTCACAAGATTTATTTCCATCCAGTGTTGCATTCATTTCTCACCAAGATCTTGCATTGATGATGGTAGAGTCTGACCGCTGCGCAAAGCCTTCTCCAGCACATCCCAAAGGCTACATTCACACTTTACCTTGAACCGACCAAAATCCGATTTTTTGCCAGTATGCGACCTGCATCCGATTTGTTATAGACAATATGAACGACACAGATTTGATTTTTTTTACATGCAACTGTAGTCTGAAGCGCTGAGTCTCTTTCATGCGACCTAGGCCGGTTACCTTGGACCAATCACAGGGAGACAAACGACAATCATGTGACTACCGGGTCTTGGGCTGTCACCACAACTGACTACATCTAGTTTCGATCAGAATTCAGGAACAGCCGCAGCAGCTGACACAGCACGACACAAGTTTACACTGTGTGCATCTGTGAATGTATGTGAAACAGCTGTCATATCTGTAGAATCACCACTGTTATGGAGAAGAAGTGAAGCCAAGGAATACTAATAACACTGACTCCATTCTTGGCTTCACTTTTTCTCCATTTTTTTTCTTTTTTTAACATACTTTATTTAAGGCACAACATATTATGGCTGGGCAACATTTTTTATATATTGAGATGAATGTGACAGCCACAGTTGTTATATAAACTACTGCTAAAGTTGCGTTTCCTCCCCGAGACAGTGGCACACGCAGTCGCTCACAGAGGTTGGTGAAGGTGTTTGTTGTGAGCTGAAAGCTGTTGATGAACGCCATTATGAGAAGCGCTGCACATACACATCCCACCACTCCTGGCTGCGACTCTGAGTCCATATACCGCTTTCAATGGAGGTTGCTGTTATTGCCCCACACAGCGCCAGGACCGAAGCCCTTACCTTCATCTTTAATCTCCTCCACAATACCAAGTTGTTGACTGAGTTCCGCCACTGCCACAGAAACCACATCGCAAGGTACCGTCTCATCTCCATGCTTTGCAACTTTGCAAACTTTCTGTAATACGTAATATACTATCTATCTAAATACTATCTGTGATACGTAATATGTAAAAAAAGTTCCTGCTTTGTTTACGTATTACGTAGACGCACTTATATCTGTCAATTTGCACATGGTACACATTTGAGTAGTTTCCACATACGTAAGTCCATCTATTGGGCAATGTGCCCACTATGTAATTTCTATTATCGGATTTCTGGACAAATTGGATATAGATCGTTTCAGGTTGCAGTGTGAACATAGCCAAAGATTCTCAATGGGGTTAAGGTCTGGACTCTGTGGTGGCCAATCCATGTGTGAAAATTATGTCTCTTGCTCCCTTGAATTAGTTTTTTTTTTTTTTTTCACAATTTGAGCCCGATGAATCCTGGCATTGTCATCTTAGAATATGCCCATGCCATCAGGGAAGAAGTAGGAAATGAGAAGCAACTCATTGCACCAGTTAAACAACTTGTTGTCAGCTGAAAGATAATCGCCCATGTAGTAATTATGCAATGGGAGGCTTGTACATATTTGCTTAGTTAAATCCTGGTGGCAACTTTTTTTTGGCCAGGCAGTGTATGTGCATAGGTGTGTGTATATGCCCAGGCATGTTTGTAGGTAGATATATATTTATATGTACATGTGTGTGCGATATACACATACACAAAATAATCATAATACTACAATAACATAGTATTGTTATTATCATAATGAAATATTGATAACAATAGCAATCGAGATTGTAACTACTCAACAGCAGTGACTACCACCTGAGCTTCTCACACTACTTGCATTAACCTTCCTACTTTTATGTGTATGTATACTACTATACTGATACTCCTGAGGGATTAATAAAGTCATATCTATCCATCTATATATCTACATAACTATCAACACAAAATGACAGACATCTCTGTCTCATTGTGTGTTTTGCTCATGTTTTTTTTATTCAGCCTCTAAAGACTTGCTGTTTTTTTTTATCTGTTAAATAGTGCCCTGCTCCATAAATATTACAAGTAACACTGAGCATCTCTACCTTTTCATTGTGCAATTGGTGGCTCTTGAGTGAACAAGGCACCAATAGTTCAAGTGCTTATATTTCTCAATCAAAGTGTTTTCCGAGGTGTCTAGCTTCCATCAAATATGTTATTTTTTGCAATTAGTTTTACAAAACAAAACTTTCCTATATTTGGAACTGTTGGCACCCAGCACCCCATTTTTATGCATACACTCCCAGGCAAGGTCCATACTGTTCTGACCCCACTGAGTTCATTGACTCTAAGAAGCCTCTTTTACCTTGTCCTGTCCAAAAACCAAAAGCAGGGAATTAAAACACTCTCACCCCTGTTATTTAAGGTTGATGATGAGGCAGCAGTGAAACCATGCTGTTGCAGCACTTCCTCTATTATTTCAAATAATCATAGTAAATCAACGGGAAAAGGACAAGCATTTTTCTTAATACTTAGTCTGTTGAATAACAGAACAGAGGGGAAGGTGTCCCCAGAATCCAAAACTTAATTGGAATGTGGGGCATATTTTTTTATGTAGGACTTGGGGTCAAATTCTGAAAACCTGCTTAATGTAGGATTTTATTTGGCTTGGAATAAAATCCATCCCTAGGGTTCTTATATAGTCTGGTCCAATAGTCTGGTTAACCCTGGCTGACACAAACACACACTCTGCACACGTTCAGTAGGTTATGATTAATTGTCTCTGTCATTGTCTTGCTATAAAACACAGTGAATGGGGTGTTCCTCCACTCCTTTAGGGCAACATGAAATGAGCCACAGCTGTTGACCAGTAGCACAGTCTGCTCAAAATGCAACTCTGAAAGATGACAAGCGCACAAATTTACAAAATGTCATTCAACTATCACCTGACTTTTCCTCTGTATTGTTACTGTTTAAATGGACCTGTAATAACTGGGTGCACATTGAGAGGACAGCAACCAGATAATTAATTAATTCAATTAGTGCCCAGTCGATTAAGAGGTCTGAAAAGATGCAGTCACAACGCAGACAGCAAAAAGTGTGCCATTCCTGTTTGTGCGTTTTTGTGTCTACAACACAAGAGAGACAGAGAGAAGAGGACGAATCGTCAGCCAGGCCTTGCACTCAAACCCTTTTGCTCCATTCGTCAAGGGCAAATGGACTGCCGACAGAGGACTGGAATGTTGTAGATGTGTGTGTATGACTGGGGAATCAACCTTTTTCCCCTTCACAGTAAAAAAAAAGCTAAAATTCTAAGCAAACCATTAAGCTGATTTTTTATCATTATTATTATTATTATTGCAGTTCATTCCTCAACTGAGGAACTTCATCAGTTTCTGGTTGTTGTTGGAGGGAACTCTAGTAGTTATACTACTCTAGACCACTCCCTTCACCACTGGACAAAGGTGTGAAAGAGTTGTTTTGATCACACCTTTTTCATCAGAAACTGATGAAGTTCCTCAGTTAAGGAATGAAACATCTTTCAACTCCAAGAAGAAGTCCAGTTGCTTACAACTAAACCCTTTTTGGATATCATGACCTGGATGAATGAGAATCTTCACAGACATACAACCCCTGATCTGATGTGAAGATTGTGTAAAAGAGGAAACTCAGTCAAGTTAAAGGTCAGGTGAAGAGCTTACAGCCAAATCAAAATAATAAGAAAAATAATGATATGATTAATATTGTAATTTCTGAAGAGATGTGAAATGATGAATTTTTTTTTTTGTTGTTTCATGATGCTGATGGATGAAATGTTGTTCATCATAATAACAGAGAAATGTATCCGTCTAAGATGAAGTAATTGTAACAGGGAAATGTATCTGCTAAAAGCAAAAATGTTGCAATGCTGAGGCATATAGGAAAGGGTAAGTGAGGAAATGACAAATGCACTGGAGAGGAACAGAGGGAGACAGCTGTGGAAAGTACATGCAATACCAGACAAGAGAAGTTTGGACGATGACAAAAAAAAGGGGATGTTTTGACCAAACAAACCCTGCTGTGGAAAAAACCTAAAGATTTTGATGAGTAATGGCGAAGCAGAGAGAGAGGTGAGTGAAATGCAATGCATAAATGCAGATGCAGTAGTCTAAAAACTTCAGTTCGTGTCTCGCCTCATCCCCAGACGACGGAAGGACTCAAGCCCCGGACCCGGAGACCCTGCTTGACCCAAAGTAACAAGACGAGATAGAAGGAGAGTTACTATTGGGATTTGTGGAATACTATTGCCATTTCTTCCTGATTTTTACCATGGATAATCTTTACCACAGGAATCTGTGGAATATTATTGTCATTTTATAATTTTTACATCAGCTGAAGAATTGCTCATGTGCTGCTACCCCTGATCAATAAAGCATTTAAGGAAACTTACAATTTTCAACTGAAAGAGATCCTCTCCCTGAACCGACACCTTAATGTGGTGGAGGGGTTTGAGCATCCAGATGAACCTAGGGGGTATGTTGTCTGGGGCTTAATGCCCCTGGTAGGGTCCCTCAAGGCAAACAGGTCCTACGTGATGGATCAGACAAAGGGCGGTTCAAATTACCCCTTATGGAAAGAAGACCAACCGGGGGCCCCACCCTGAAGCCAGGCCCGGGGTTGGGGCTCATAGGCGAGCGCCTGATGGCTGGGTCTGGGTCCACGGGACCGGGCCTGGCCAAACCCGAAGAAAAGACATGGACCCACCTCCACCTTCATGTGGACTCACCACCCGCAGGAAGGCCCACAAGGGTCCGGTGCCCTGTGATTTGGGTGGCCGTCGTGGGCGGGGACCCCGGCGCCCCAATCCCCAGACAACCACTGTATGGGGACATGAAATGTCACCTCGCTGGGGGTAAAGGAGCCTGAGCTTGTGTGGGTGACTGAGCGATACCGACTAGATATAGTCGGGCTCACCTCAACACATAGTTTGGGTTCTGGGACACAACTCCTTGAGTTCCTTGAAATCCTGCCTCATTGGGGGAGTTTAACTATCTTGGGGTCATGTTCACGAGTGAGGGAAGGATGGAACGGGAGATTGACAGGCGGATAGGGGCAGCGACCGCAGTAATGCGCTCGCTCTATCGATCTGTTGTGGTGAAAAAAGAGCTAAGCCAAAAGGTGAAGCTCTCAATTTACTGGTCAATCTACATTTCTACTCTCCCCTTTGGTCATGACCGATAAAATGCAATCTCGGATACAAGCGGCAGAAATTAGCTTTCTTCACAGGGTGGCAGGGCTCTCCCTTAGAGATAAGGTGAGGAGCTCAGAGTAGAGCCATTGCTCCTCCACATCGAAAGGAGTCAGTTGAGGTGGCTTGGGCATCTACATCGGATGCCCCCTGGACGCCTCCCACGGGAAGTGTTTGGGTCATGTCCCACTGGGAGGAGACCCAGAGGAAGACCTAGGACATGCTGGAGCAACTATTTTGTCCGGCTGGCCTGGGAACGCCTTGGGGTCCCCCCAGAAGAGCTGGAGGAAGTGTCTAGGGAGAGGGAAGTTGGGGTATCCCTCCTCCGAATGTTGCCCCCGCAACCCGGCTCCGGATAAGGATGGATGGACTGAAGGAGATTTTTGTCACCACTTCTACCTTGACACTTTACACAAATTAAAGAAAGAGTTCTGATTCCAGGAGTGACAACACCCGTGGTACATTAAGACAAAGGTCCCTCCCTTTAACACCCCAGTTGCACCGCTGGATAAGGTGTCCAAACCCTGCTCCAGCAACCAACAAAAGCCAGGATCATGAGAGGTGAGCTGTCACGAATGGGTGTGGTTGCATAGTACACCACGGTCACCAGGGCTATTCGGCGCGTGTGTGCTGTCGACGGCAGAGGGGTGGGCACCCAGAGGGATGACAGTGAGAGGCTGGAGCGAGTCATCTTGCCCACCAAGGAGGGACAAGTGAGGCCAACTAGGCGGGGAGGCGCAGGGATGCTCCTCATGCCTCGGACAGTACGTACTGTCCACCCCCTCGGACAGTACAATCTAACAACTTATGTGTCCTTAATTAAGAAACACGGAAAACAGGTGAAGGAATCTATATTATGTTTATATGTAGACAAAGACAACTAGCTTTTATTTTTCAAAAAATAGGCATGAGATTAAATTTTTATTATGGCCCAGACAGAATGTCAGGTTGAGACTCCTGCTCTACACTGACTTACTAAAATTATCTCTACCAAGTTTTATATTAGCAAGGGTAACATGAACAACCACATTTATATTCATGTTAATGTAGTAACATAAACAAATAATTGTTATTTTATAAATGACAGAAGCTAATATAAATTTAAATAGTCATGATTTACATAGGGTACAATATTAAATATTTGACTTCAAACCAGCAAACTATTTATCCTATATTTTAACGCAGATACAATTGTCATTATGTCTTTGTGAGGTGTAATTATATTTAGTTCACTGGCTATGACTGGGATGATATAATTAACTAGTCAAGTGGGCATTTAGACCATTCAATTGTCTACAGTGGGGGAAATAAGTATTGGACGCGTCAACTTTTTCCTTAAAACATTTATTTCCGAAGATGCAATTCATGTAACATTTCTTCCAGACATTAATATTAACTCAAATAATCCACACATGAAAAGAAATCACAACATTCAAGTCCATAAATAATGATTATGTGGAATTTAGTGAAATAACACAGGAAAAAAGTATTGAACACACTATCTGAGACTGGTTTACTGGTTTAATACTTTGTGGAGAAGCCTTTTTTTGCAATGACAGCTTCCAGACACTTCTTGTATGTATTAACTAATCACCCACACTGCTCAGGTGTGACTTTTGCCCATTCCTCCGCACAGATTGTCTTTAAATCTTAAATATTCTTTGGTGCCCTCTGGTGAACCCTTTTCTTTAGTTCTTTCCACAAATATTCAATTGGATTTAAGTCAAGAGATTGACTTCATTCTAACACATTCATTTTCATTTTTTTAAACCATTCGAGAGTCAACTTTGGCGTGTGCTTCAGATCGTTGTCCTGTTGAAAGGTCCAGCCACGTCTCATCTCCATCATCCTGGTGGATGGCAGCAGGTCTATCTCAAGAATTTGCCAATAGATTTTTCCATTCATTGCACCATCAATTATACGAAGTCTGCCAGTACCATGAGAAACAACCCCATGACATGATGTGAACTTCACTGTTGGTATAGTGTTATGTGGGTGATATGCAGTGCCATTTCTCCTCCAAACATGGTGTGTAGTATGGCAGCCAAAAAGTTAAATTTTAGTCTTGTCTGACCAGACAACATTCTCCCAGTATTCCACAGGCTTATCCAGATGCTGTTTAGCAAACTTCAAACAAGCTTCTACATGCCTTTTTTTGCAGAATGGACTCTTGCGGGCAGCATCCATAGAGGCCATGACGATGGAGTGCATTGCCTATCGTTTTCTCTCTAACACTTGTACCTGCGAGGTGCTCCTGTGCGCGGCCTGTTGACAATAAGGTGATGCTAGTTCCACTTGCGGATAATGGCCCCAACGGTGCTTACTGGAACACTCAGATGCTTTGCGATACGTCTACAACCAGTTCCATTCTGATGCTGAGCAACAATCAGGTTGTGAAGGTCTTGAGAGAGCTCCTTTCTTTTACCCATCATGAGATGTGTCTTGTTTGACTAGTTGGTGAAAAAACAACCTGTTTATAGGGCCATAAATTAGCACTAACCCAGCTGATGATGGTTTGCAATTGTAGGAAGTACAAAGACTAATTACTTTCAGATTTGAGATGGTATGATACCTTTCGTTGCCAAACTATACAGCTTTCCCATGGTGTGTTCAATACTTTTTTCCTGTGTTATTGCACTTATTTCCACATAATCAATATTTATGGGTTTGAATGTTGTGATTTCTTTTCATGTGTAGATTATTTGAGTTAATACCAGTGTCTGCGAGAAAGGTCACATGAATTGCATCTTTGGAAATAAATGTAATGACAAAAAAGTTGACGCGTCCAATATTTATTTCCCCCATTGTAAAACAAAAGTATTATCTGTCCACCAGCTTCTTAGATAGAGATAGATAGAACTTTATTAATCTCTCGAGAAATTACAGAATTTGCCAACAGTTAGTTATTAGAGCAGGCATTTGTACTTTCTCCATCACAAGGCCTGAAACAAAGGAGCTTTATGTTACTATTGCCTAAAAAAGTGCATATTACTTGGTCTTGTACACAAACACACACTTGTGTCCTTGGTTACATCTGGCTTCTTGTTATTATCATTCCATTTGCCCCATTTATGTTACTGTAAAGGAAGAAATAAGCTAGTTTCCCCCATCGCCAACCCCAAATGCACTTTGTCTTTTTATTCATTATTTAATTTGGCTGAAAAAAAACCCAGAAGGCAACCTTTGGGGCATTGTGGTGGGGTAGGAAATTTGATAACTCCCCTGGCCTTCTTTCACCTCCTACCCACACACACACACACACAAATGTCCATTCCACTCCTTTTTCCACCAACAAAGACATCCTAACAGAAGTGAAGATGGACAAAAAATTATTATTATTATTGTTATTATTATTTTTAATAATAATAATAATAATAAATATTAACCCTCAGTAAACCGTAAGTATATTTGACAAAATGCACATAAAAGTTTGATCATTTGATATTTTAAATGACAAACCAATGACTATCTTAAATAACAGGAAAGTTTGAGTTACGTTCTGAGCATAAGGAATATTAAGGAATAATTACATTAATCTTCTGAGGAAGATGAAACCCTCATCTCGCAGCAGCACTGTGGGTGTAGGACTCTAAATGGCAGATTGGTCAAGCTCTGAAACAGATGTGTGGTACCATTGTTTTTTGTTCTTTTTTTTTGTTTGTTTTTTTCGAGCAGTCTTTAACCCAAGACTTCAGCAAACTGTCTGGACTTGAAGGATTTAACAGACTACTGCCCCCTGCAGTAATAAGATCATCAAGCCACCTGCAGACTGGAACGAGTGAGTGCATGACCTCATAGCACTCCTTGCAAAGACAGGTGATTTTTTCTTTTTTTTATTTTGCCTACATCTACAGACACACATATGCACTTTGTAATCCCCGGGTGCTTTTCATTCTAACATATGTTAGATCATATTACATGATGGGCTGGCATTTTTACCCCACTGGTACATGGGCACCAACCCCATTTCCAAATGGCCAAAGTCATTTATTATTGAGGCTGACATAATTGCAGAAGGGCATCATCCACCAATGTCACAGCTACAAATATAAAAGGCCTTTGAATAATTTAGGGAAGAAATGTCCAGCCCACACAGGGATGTGAAGGAGTGGGTCTCCACTAGATGAGATCATGGTCCCTCAGACATGGGCTGTCTCGGGTCTCATTGGCACATGTCTGGTTGGTGTGCACACGCATATTATTCAGACTGAGTCGAGTGCCACCAGGGGTTGGTTAAAAGAAAAGCCAAAGCCTGGTTCTAGTTGAATGTAAAAGTGCCAATAGGGAGAATGACACGACTTTGACCTTCTGCAATTTTTAATAACAGCTAGAGTGTACACACGGCATTTGTTTATTAATTAACTCATACATGCATTGTGAGGGCAGGGCAGTGGTAAGCGTGGTAAGGTAAAAGTGGTTAGAGTGGTAAGGTAAAAGTTTGTCAGTTATAAATAGTAACGTGTATCATGGCTCTGTATATCACCGAAAGCCATTGAAAACACCTGTGCTAATTAGTTTGGCAGGTGAGTCCAATTAAAGGGGAGAATACTAAAGAAAGCTGTTCCACCTTATTAAGCAGGCTACCATTTCCAACCGAGAACATCAAGAAGAAGGACCTTTCGGCTGCTGAAAAGCAACAAATAGTTGTTTGGGTCATGGAATGATGACAATCAAAATTGCCAAGAAACTTCATTGCAATCATCGCACTATTGAGAAGTATGTAGCTGATTCAGAGCACGCACGTGTGCATGCTGATAAAGGAGAACCCAGGACTCTTTGTAACAGGCAAATACGTCTGATCAAAAGAGCAGCTGTAAATATTCCCCATTACAGCACCAGACAAGTTTTTGAAGCCGCTGGTGCCTCTCATGTGCCCCCGACAATAAGATACAGGGTCCTCCAGGGGTTTGCAGTGGTGTGTAAGCCATCGTTTCGACCTCCACTATCCGCTGCACACAAGCAGAAAAGGATCCAGTGGGACAGGTAATACCTGGAGACTAACTTCAAAACTGTTCTGTTCACCAATGAATGTCGTGCAACCCTCGATGGTCCAGCTGGATGGAGTAGTGGATGGTTGGTTGACGGTCACCCCATGCAAACAAGGCTATAACACCAACACGGAGGTGTGATGTTTTGGGCTGGTATCATGGGGAGAGAGATGCAAGTTTTCGGCCTGAGTCTTGAACCACTGACATTTGTAGTTTAGTTTGAAGCCGTTAGCTTCTGGCGGTGTGTGCTGCTGCTGCTGACTCACTGGTCAACCCTGGGAAACCACTATTGATACCATACTAGCAGGCTATTCATCTAGCTGAATGGCTCGTTTCGGGCCCTTAAAGTGAATAAGAAACAGCACTGTGTTGCTGCCAAAGTGTTCTTTATGCCTTTATCCCAGGCCACTTAGTTTATAAGCAACAAAGGAACTGACTTTTAAAATAAGTCAGTTCCTTTGTCGCTTATAAACTAAATGTACATCGGTGCGGCTAACATGTTTTAGCTCGTGGTCCACAGTGTTCCTTTACTACTTTGTTCCAATACCCCTAACTAAGCTGTGTTTACGATTAACAAATTGTTTCGGTTGTGTTTATATATACCTTAATGGATACGCCTTATTTTATATTAAAAATATGGCTTGTTGTTACCCCTGTCTCCCGCAGTCTCCACTACTTGTTGAAATTAATTTCTTGTTGAAATGAATTTCTTTTGATACCAGCATCTGCTGAGTGTAATGTACTGTGAATTTATTTCTACCTTTATTTTCCCTATAGCTTCCTATGGGAAAACACTAAAACTATTAGTGTAATGGTCTTTATGCATGACTTTATATTGTTTGTAAAGTGCCTTGAGATAAGATTGAGTTGTTATGATCTGGCACTATAAACAAATAAAAGTTGAGTTGAGTTGAAGATAACATCCACAACATATGTGGAGTTCCTCAAAGAACAATTCCTGTAATGGTTCAAAAGGATGAATTGAGCTTTTCGGAATGAGATAATTTTGCATGACAATGCACCATGCCATGCTGCAGAGAATACATCGCATCGCTGGCTGCAATGGGCATCAAAGGAGACTTCGAAAGCAACTGGACATGTAACTAATTTTGGATTTAATTACCTGGATGACTGAGAATCTACACAGACATCAAAGGAGACAAACTTATGGTGTGGCCCCCACCTCCCCTGATCTCAACTCTATTGAGAATCTTTGGAGCATCATCAAGAGAAGTGTTTATAAAGGTGGGAGGCAGTTCACATCTCATCTACACATCTCTCACAGCTCTGGGAGGCTATTCTGACCTCATGCAAGGCTGTTCCAAGCAGATACAATCCAAAAACTGATAAATTCAATGGATGGAAGACTTGTGAAGGTCCTTTTCAACAAGGGGTCGTATGTTCAGATGTGACTTCACTTCTGATAATGTTTTGATTTAAATAGTGCTTGATTTTAGTTACATTTTAGTCAGGCATGACCTGCTAATGTTCACACATATCACATATAACCATTGTTTGTTCTTTAGGACAATAAAATGTGTGGAAACTCAATTGTGCACAATAATTTGGAATATGCATATTGGGTGCAGTTGTTATTTTTATCTATTTTTCTTTTATTATCTATACTATTACTACTATTATCTATACTATTATCATTGGGAGGTTAATTCAAAAACATTTGAATTATACTCTAAATGGTTGGTGACTGGAAAATCATGATGACAGCCATTCTTATAGATTATTGCGGAAAATCTGAGAGAATATGATTTACATAATAATTTGGAACGCAGTGTACTTTGAGTAAGGAAAATTGCATGATTTATCATATAGTATGATTGATTGTTTCTCATTATTAGTGTAATGTGTGGTCTGTAACCAACTGATTATGTTGAGCCACACATACACTTAATTATTAACCTTATTGTGTTGGCTTGCATCAAATATCATATTATATATAAAGGTCAGGCTGGCAAACAGTATTTCACAAATTTACAACTTTGTTGCAAAAATGAAGACTTGTAGTATTATTAAATATTCATAATCATTTAGGGGAAAAAAGCAAACATGCAGCTTTTATTTTACAGAGAGCTGTCAAAATGCATGGCACTGTGCACATTTTCAGTTGTGATGAAGATATCAAGACTCATTTTATGCTCTTGAGAGAAATCCATTAACTGTCATTTATTCTATTCTGTAGGATAAACAGTTTCACTTGGCAAGACAATCAATCACCACAACTTTTGTCGTATCAGAGTGTGTCGAGTTCGGTATTTTCTTACAACCGTGTGCACTACTTTTAGATCTGATTACTGTCGATCACATTGTGCAGACAAAAGGAGATGAATTGGCGACAAGCAATAATTTCTTTGTGTTTATTTATGCGACAGTAAAGGCAGAACAATACAATTGTTAAAGTGAGAACTTTATATAATATGTGACTTGGTTGCAGATTGCTTTTTCTTCAATTACTGCAAGTATGTCAGTTTCGTATAATAGAATACACTTATTTTATTATTATCTAATTAATTAATACTGATAATTTAAAAAACAAAATGTCTGCTCTTCTGGTAAAACATTGACCTCTCATTCATGGAACCAGCCCAGACAGACTGAGGTGCAAAGTTAGGTCAACTAAACAGCACAACTAGTCTTATGCATAGCCCATCAGGGGAAATCTGCCTCCCTCAGTTAATAAACAGTTATGACCTGCTTCACGAGATGTCTCAAAGTCTCCCTTCATGTCGCTGTGGTGAACAAAAGAGCAAAGCCAGCAGAAAGGAGCAGTGCCTCGGGTGGCCCAGTAATTACTCTTAATTGGTTTACCATGGGGATGAATATGAAAGAGGTAAGTGAGAGGAAGGAATGGAAGGGAGGATTGTGTTCTCCCTCCAGTCCCTCATCATGACTGGCATGATGGGCAAGCATGTTATTGCTGTTCTCTATCAGCAGCATCAGCTAATGCGAGAGAGAGTGGCAAGAGGAGAGTTGGGATATGAAACATGGTGAATACATCGAGTGAGTACATAAAGTATAAGCACAAACTATACATCACTTTAAAAAGTTTTAGGGGCTACAATTGCCAAACAAATTTGTACAGGTCCAACAGGTGTACAAGGAACATGAAAAGATGAAAAAAGTGGTCAAGAGCTGAAGACTAGACTGAGAGTGTACGCAATAATGAACACTCTACAGATAACATGGTACTCATTTATTATATTTTATGATATCTCAAGTGATGTCTAAGCTGACGTGATAACACAAGGGTAAAAATACAGATGTTTGTACAAAGAAATAGTTGTACTGTAGTGCTAGTCCACATAGCTGTTAAAATAAATAAATTTGGCAAGAGGAGGATATTTTAGGCAAAACTAACAATTATGTTTTTTTTAATAGCATGGTATGATCGCATTCATCTATTACTGTCTTCTTCTTTTCCTTTCGGCTTATCCCATTTTTCAGGGGTTGCCACAGCAAGTCAATAATTTCCATTTCACCCTGTCCTGCGCATCCTCAACTCCAACTCCAACCGACTCCATGTCCTCCCTCACTGCATCCATAAATCTCCTCTTTGGCCTTCCTCTTCGTCTCTTACCTGGTAGCTCCATGTCTAGCATTCTTCTCCCAATATAACCACTGTCCCTCCTCTGAACATGTCCAACCCATCCCAATCTGGCCTCTCTAGCTTTTTCTCCAAACCTTCCTGTCTGTGTTGTCCCCCTGATTACCTCGTTCCTGATCCTGTTCATCCTTGTCACCCCCAAAGAGAATCTCAGCATCTTTAACTCTGCCACCTCCAGCTCTCCCTCTTGTCTTCTACCTATTCCTAATGTCTCTAGTCCATACATCATGGCTGGTCTCACCACTGTCCTGTAAACCTTTCCCTTCACGTTAGCTGACACTCTTCTATCACAAATCACTCCAGATACCTTTCTCCAGTTGTTCCATCCTGCCTGTATTCTATTCTTCACCTCTCTTCCACAGTCTCCACTGCTCTGAACAGTTGAGCCCAAGTATTTGAACTGCTCCACCTTCTCCACCTCTGCCCCTTGTAACCTTACCACTCCACTCTTCTCCTTTTCATTCACACACATGTACTCGGTCTTGCTACGACTGACCTTTATTCCTCTTCTCTCTAGTGCAAAACTCCACCTCTCTAGGTTCTCTTCTAGCTGTTGCCTGCTCTCACTGCAGATCACAATGTCATCTGCAAACATCATTGTCCATGGAGACTCCTGCCTGACCTCATCTGTCAATCTGTCCATCACCATAGCATACAAAAAGGGGCTCATGGCAGATCCTTGATGAAGTCCCACCTTCACCTTAAAGTCCTTTGTCCTTCCAACAGCACACCTCACCACCGTTGTGCTGTTCTCATACATATCCTGCACCAGTCTAACATACTTCTCAGGCACTCCCGACTTCCTCATCCAAAACCACAGTTCCTCCCTTGGAACCCGGTCATAGGCCTTTTCTAAATCCACAAAAACACAATGAAGCTCCTTCTGACCCTCTCTGTATTTCTCCATCAACAACCTCAAAGCAAATATTGCATCTGTGGTACTCTTTCTCGGCATAAAACCATACTGTTGTTCGCAAATCTCTACCTCTTTCCTCAACCGAGCCTCAACTACTCTTTCCCAATTAACTACTCATTCCTAATTTGCTAGTGCAACTATGGGTAATCTATGGCCTACCAAACCTATCAATGTAAATAAAGTGAAAATGGCTATAAGCACTTTAGTATTTCAACCTTGCTGACTAATTCTAATTTATTGAAATCCTGATTTGTGGGTTTCATGAGCTGGAAGACAAAATTATGTAAAAAGTAAACAAATAAATACCTGAAATTGATTAAATTGTGGGCCATGAATCTATGAATATATGAAAGTTTAACTATCTGAATGGAATTATGGAAATTAAACAACTTTTCCACGATATTCCATTTTTTTGGAAAGGGTCTGTATATTCTTGGGTATGGAAACATTATAGTGCACCTGACAACCAGAGTAATTAACAAGTGTTTACTCTGGCCTGATGACTTTGACAGACACCAGCTGAATAATTTGTGGTTGTGGACAAGACAATTGCACAGGTCCAACTACACTGCAATTATGGTAAATAGTCGCAGACCAATTTATTTGACTGATGTAGTGATGGCTGAATTGTTTTAAGGAGATGGGCTGCAATATGGATAAGGGATGGGAAAACATACAGTACAGAATTGCCAGTTGTTACATAAAGGGCCAACAATTTTTTTGATTCAATCATATCTGACACTTGTCTACACACTTAAAGAAATAAGTATTCACAGGCACAGAATACTCTATAAAGATGAGTCTCCTCAAGTCAAGTTTTAGAACTCCACCAATAGAAACAACTAGCTATACACAACGCACAATTACAAACATGAAAATGGTGACTTATCTTTTAGTAAATGAAAGTAAAATGTCCATGCCTCCTGGTTGGAGAACCATGTCTTTATTTTCTCAACAATAGAGTCATGCAGAGAAACAAGGGCCTTACAAGAGAACACAATAAAATTGTAACTGTAAAACATGATGGGAGGCTGAAGGATTTTATTACATCCATCTATTAAACTTGATGCATGATAGATAGATGCTGCCTCACCATCACTGCTGTCGAAGTGAACTGCCACATACTTAAGGATCCCCGTCTCCATACGTCCATTTTTGCCCTCCACTCCTACGGGCCGCACTTTCTTCCTCTTCTTCCTGCTCCTGCACATCGACTCCTGGCTGACCTCCCCTCCCACCTCCATCGCCACAGGGATGTCACTAGTCCCAGACGCCGCAACCACTCTGTCTGCCTCCTTATTACTTAGTTCCCCAGCCCTGTCTGAATTCTCACTAACAGATTTGTCCTTCAAATCACCCAGCGCCCCCTTCCCCCTCATTCTTGTCTAATCCTGGTGCCCCCTGTTCTACGCCGACCAACACCCAGGCATACTCTGCAGCAGATCTGGTTTTATTTCTGAGACAGACTAAGGGATGCAAGAATGTGGATTTACAGAAGCATTTCCCAAATCTGGAGGGGTTTCACACTTCGGCCAGATATTTTATAAGACATAGGACGGAGTCAAACCTGACCGACCAAGAGGTCATAAGACTGCATAAACTGGCTGCTAAATTGAAGAAGATGCTCCTTGCTGTTTAGTGTGGCTTACCTTGAACATCTCATCATCGAAGCATGAACATCAGTGGTGCCAGTGCGGAAGAGAAAAGGGCAGTTAATTATGATATGGTCATTGTATATCTTCCTAAGTTTTAGTAGAGTGTGACAGCCACACTGCTGATTGTTTTGTACTGATGTTGGATCACATCTGTTTTGTACCAAGTTAAATAAATTCCATTGCAAATTCTAAAATCTATCTATCTATCTATCTATCTATCTATCTATCTATCTATCTATCTATCTATCTATCATCTATCTATCTATCTATCTGAGTACTGTGTGTTATCTTCCATGAGTAACGCATCAAAGTTGTGTATGGTGGGAGTGGAGATACAAAAGGCATGCAGACGTTTTCTAAAGTACAGTAAATAGAGATGTCCTCTCAAAGGGAACACAAGTCTGATTTTGTTCTGAATAAAGTCACATGTGCCTTGTCTTTGGAAAGACTAAAAGCAGGGTTATCTAAAAGTTCAAATCATCTGCAAAAGGCCATTTGGATCTGTCATGGGTATTAAAACAAGTAAAATGCCAGCCAAAAAAACTTCTGGAATATATTATATCAACAAAAGATTATCCTACTGATGATGGATATTTTTACAATTTAGCCCCAGGAAGATGTGTTGTCTGGGCCTGGAGTAATGCATAACAGTAGTATTGCCAAGATAAAGGATATCTAAATTGCAGCTATTTCATGCTTGCTGAAAGGAAGATGAGGATGTGGATGGAGGATAAAATATGGACATTCTTATTTCCTGTATTCCCTTTGAAAGAACACAATTCTTCCACTATTTCCAAATCAAGGTGATGGCAACAAAGAGGATCAGGGCTGTTATTTACTTCATGCCCATTGCACTTCTTGTCATGAATGCGTACCAAAGAACATGAAATGTCTAGGATCTTTTGGAACAACACATTTTGTTTTTCATTCCCAACAAGTTTTTTTTTCAAGTTCATAGCAATTCTACTTTGCTAATCCATTCTGCACATATACCTGCACAGAGCTCCAAGCAGTCTGAGAAGGGAATGAAGAATAGGAGTTTTGAGTTGCTCCTGCTGCCCCTTGTCTTCGCAGTGAAAGAATTTTTTGAACATCTACAGAGCATAACGCCTTCAATGAAGTGGACCGGTGTTGCTGAATAGCTCATGTCTTCAACCTGTCTGTAAACACAGACAGGGTTCAAGTTTGGGGCGTGTAAGCATGAAAGGTTTTTGTTTTTTTTTAATCCTTGCAACCAAAACATTGTTTTACCTTACTGCAAATATCATGTATAAACTAAAAATAACTACATATTGTCATTGGTTAACTGTCAAACGCATACTGATTACATGATCACAATATTTTTAAAGTTTAGAATTTTATGTTATTGTATGAATGACGAAATAATGTTTTTGTAGAATTTGCTTCTGCTCCACAGTCGGACCCATGCACGAACAGTGCCACAGTGCCCCCTGCTGATGCTGTCGAAATGTTTCACCTGACGGGAGTCAGCTCTAAGCCATAGACACCACCTTCAAGCAGATCCCATTTCATCCAGTGGATCATTCTGATTCCCAGGAGAGAAGCGATCAGACTCAGATGCACAGTTACGCTGACGTGTTCTTTGTGTGAACGGAGGATACCCCTCCATAGATCAGGGATTCCCCCATGTATCCTCAGAGTCATGTGGGGTTTTGTGTGGTGTTAGCAGTGTAAACCATAGTTCACACATAAAATGCTTTGAAAAAATGTTGTAGCACTTTCGTAGGACAGTGACATCTGAAATTACTACTTACATCTGCTGTATATAGTGCATGGCCATGATAGAATTGACACGTATATCTGTGATTTGAACGTTGTTAAGAACTATTTTCTAGTGTGTCTTGCAAAGATATGAACAAATATTATTATTAATTATTAGTAAAACAACCTGATTAATCATGTTACATTTCATTGTATATAGAACCTAAACCCAAACATACATTATTATTTCCTGATGCTATCTTTCAACGTTTCCATAATGCAAATAAACCCACGGTATAAAGAAAAAAGATGGAAAAGCAGTACTTGATCTCAACTATCATCATAGTTTTATCTGTGATATACAGTATAAAGTTTAAAAATGTATACTAGACAAAATTCAATACATACTGAAGTCCACAACGTGTGAAAAATGCTTCGTGAAGAACATAAATCTAAATTTGGTACCACTTACCACTTTTCTTACTAGTTGTTTACATTTAGGCAATATTTCATCTTGGTGGCATTCACATGATGAGCTGCAAAAGATAATGGAACAAAACGGCTCCTTTAAAACCCTAATTATACCTCATACGCTCTCTAAGTGTTTCTCCACTGTTGTATTTTTAGCATGAGGGGTATTGCTGCTTTATGAAACTCTTGTATTAAATATTTTCCTTTGAGATAAATGCATTACTACTCCCTATATTGCAATTTTTTCCTACTTTACAAGCAATGTGAGGATGAATTATAGGAGTGCATTCTTGCCCTGCAGCCAAACTCATTTTCACAGCCTTGTGATGAGCATGGTCTTCAGAGTGAACGTCACACTTGTTTCATTGTCAATTGACATACAGTACATACTACTACAAACACTAACTAAAGAGTACACATGAACCAGGTCCAGAAACAGAAACAGGACAAAAAAAATTCTCATTTGTGTCTTTGATGGTTTGTCATTCACAACAACCAAATACAGTTAGTCCTTTCCTTTTGTTAGGGTAGGCATGGGCAAACAAAGGCTTTTTTTATATATTATCATAATACCTTTGCCTTTTTCCTGCAATATTATAAATGATAAAAATAAATAAAACATTTGATATAATAATATTTAGAGGCTATTTTTCATAGTTCAAACGTACAATCCATCTTTCTTCTCTGGACTCGGTCTCCCTGTCCAATTGTAGGACAAATTTTGGTCTGCTAGTCAAAAAGTTTGTCCGTGCCTGGAATAGGGGAAGATACTAGAATTTTCACATAACAACAACTTTTCATTTGAAAAAAAAAAAAACACATTGTCCTGTCACAGCAGTGTCCCTGTCGGTGAGAGAGCAGCAAAAGATTTTTTCATGTGTGTGTTTTTACGTACGTACTTCATCAAAATGAATCTTGAAAACTTTGTAAGTAATAATTTATATAAATATATTAAGTATAACTAAAGATAATACTAATAATCATATGTTCCACACTGTTATAGACTAGAGCTAAAGTAAAGATGTATTTAATGAGTCCTCCTGTAAAAATAAGTAAATAACTGTTTGTGTATGTATCGTGACAGTGTGTGTGTTTTCTGTGATGAATGGAGTCGGCTTGTCTGTGAGGACTTTGTTCAGTGTCTGCTGATCAATACAGGATGAGGAAAGAAAAACAGACTCTGGCTCCTGTGTTCACTCTTGTTTCAGAGACTGTCCTGAAAGCACTTTAAGACAACCCTGAGAAATGGGCACTAATGACATAATAATGACACTAGACAACATATGTTATATACACATACACATAGAGAGAGAGAGAGAAAGAGAAGGGGGTAGATTATATATGTATAATATAAATTATACATATTAAATTTAGAATTATATATTGTGAAATAATATAACCAGACTACAAAGCTGAACAAGTCGATGCAGGTTCTTAGTCATCCAGGTCATGGTCAAGGTTAAAGAGTTTAGTTAGGCAACTGGACATTCAGTTTTTTGGAAAACGTTTCACTTCTCATCCAGGAGACTTCTTCAGTTGTAACTGTTAGGGGAGTAACAGAAGTTTTATCCTGTGAGTGAGGAGGAAGGGGTGTTTCAAGTGCCTCCTGTTGGGAGAAGAAGAAGAAGAAGAAAATCCTTTATTTGTCCCACATGGGGAAATTTACGTTCGGTTACAACGCGTACCAGAGAACACAGAATGACACAACAGTACAAACTACTGAGCGGCGCACGCTTCTTTAGATGAAAAACAACTGAAAACGCCAAGGAGTGAGGAGGGGGGAAAAGACAACTCCAAACTAGGTTCCGCGGGGGGAGCAGAATGTGGGATTAGATAAAAAAAAAATCCTCAGCATTAAGCACAATCAAAACACTGTAACAAGACTCGAACACCTGCACATGTGGATGAGGGAAGGGATGTGGGGGAGGGAGGTCACAGCACAATCACGGATGGGAGGGCTGCTGCAAACCGCACTGTCCTCGACCATCAAGATCAGGTCGCAACAGGGGAGGGAGGGGGATGAGGGGCCACAGAAGGCGTTGAGTTTAGGGTAGGGAAAATGTTCCAGAAAGGGGGTGGGTAGGAGCATTCTTGTCTGCAGAAACATCCAGGAGAGTGGAGAATGAGTGTCCTTGAAGGCCGCTTATGTCTGGGAGCCAATGAAGATAGTAGATTGTTTTGGGACAGGGCAACTCTGGAATTTTTCTGTCTGCCCTTGAGTCTTTCTGAGTCTCTTGGTGGCTTTCTTCAATATGTCCGAATTTGGTGGCCAGATTCAGCCGAGCCGAGCTACAACTTCTCCCAGTTGGTACCCACTACGCGAAAGTGCTCTGGAACCGCATCCAGTTTACAGTTGAGCTCATCCATCGCCTGTATCAGAGTGTTGATAGCCCTGCACATTCCTTCATTCAGGGCCAGAAGCTTGTTGAACTCCAATTGCTGCTTCACCCTTTCCTTTCTTGTCAGCAGAAAACCTATCATCATTAATCCGAATAGGTATACAGGACTGTCTCAGAAAATTAGAATATTGTGATGTGTCAGGTGAATATTGCCATACATCCTGGATTCAATACAAATCAACTGAAATATTGCAAGCCTTTTATTATTTTAATATTGCTGATTATGGCTTAGAGCTTGAGAAAACTCAAAAAGCCTATCTCAAAAAATTAGAATTTTTCCTTAGATCAAGTAAAAAGAAAAAGTATATCATCAACATTTGAAAATCTCCATTAATGCAGTCAGTACTTTGTTGGGAATCATTTTGCCTGGATTACTGCATCAATGCGGCGTGGCATGGAGGCAATCAGCCTGTGGCATTGCTGAGGTGTTATGGATGCCCAGGATGCTTCAATAGCAGCCTTTAGCTCAATTGCACTGTTGGGTCTGGTGTCTTTCAGCTTCTTCTTCACAATACTCCACAAATTCTCAATGGGGTTCAGGTCAGGGGAATTGGCAGGCCAATCG
>JAFBJS010003308.1:0-64121 GCA_016785265.1 Paraplagusia blochii | reverse complement strand
TGATGGTCCTCTGGACAGCAGTCAGATCAGTAGTCTTCCCCATACTTGTGATTTAGTTTACTGAACCAAGCTGAGTGTTTTTAAAGGCTCAGGAAACCCTTGCAGGTGTTTTGAGTTAATTAGACGACTCAAGTGATTGGTTGAGTAGCCCACTGGTATACTTTTTGTTGATATTCTAATTTTTTTAGATAGGATTTTTGAGTTTTCTCAAGCTCTAAGCCATAATCAGCAATATTAAAATAATAAAAGGCCTGCAATATTTCAGTTGATTTGTAATTAATCCAGGATGTATGGCATTTTTGTTTTTTTAATCGCATTAAAGAAAATAATGAACTTTATCACAATATTCTAAATTTCTGAGACAGTCCTGTACATCTTCGACATCCTCCACGGAAATCGCAGACAGGCACACGATCCTCCACTTCTCCCAGGAGTCCAACGTGTAGCCGCCAGGGAACGTTCCGTCAGGGCTGGCCATTCTCATAGTTGAGAGAATTTTGTCAATTGTGTTGAGAGACCAGCTGACCAGATCCATAATTTGGTGTTCGGAGATGAGTGCAGAGAGAGGCTCCAAGATAGTTAGACAAAGACGGTACAAGACATAGAGCAGTAGCAGGGCAGATAAGGGCAGGGAGGGAGCAAAGGAAAAAGCGTCTGCCTTCTTCGAGAGCCAGAAGAGAAGGATGGACCTGGGGATACCTGTTAAGTGTGATACCAGTCGTTGGGTGGGTATTGATGGGTCGTTACTGTCATTGTTGGAGTGGTTTTGGTTGGAGTGGAATCTTTTGGGTAATGTTCCCAAAAGGGCTTTGTAGGTGGGTGAGAGGTTATGTCTCAAACCACCACCTCTGTTGAGCGATGGCTTTCGCATATTAACACCCCTTCCTCCTCACTCACAGAATATAACTTCTGTTACTCCCCACTAACAGTTAGAACTGAAGAAGCCTCTTGGATGAGAGGTGAAACGTTTTCCAAAAAATTGAACGTCCAGTTGCCTAACTAAACTCTTTTACCTTAAAGCTGAACAAGCCACCTATGTCCCCTGGGCCTCAGTGTGCCATCTGTTGAGGATAAACCAATCAGGGTTTATGACTGTAACTGAACAATAAAAAGTAAGGAGATACTGACAACAACAATGTATCCAGGGGTGCTAAATAGGTAGATTGGGATCTACAAGTAGATCTCCAAAGGAATTTTGGTAGATCCTGTGATATCATCAAATATATCCAGTTGAGCAGTTGGTAACTATAGTGGTTAAGGAAGCAGCCTGGGGTCCGCAAGGCCCCCGGTTCGCGTCACCCTACCGCCAAGTTATTGCTGGGTCCACTGAGCATGGTACCATCCTCACTCACTGCTCACTGTTCACTTTGGTGATGGGTTAAGTGCAGAGGTCACATTTCGTTGTGTGCAGTGGTGTGAATCACAATGTCACAAACAGTTCGCTATCATTTCCTTAAAAAAAAAAAAATAAATAACAGTAATAATTACTAGAGATACAATTCCATTTCAGGTTTCTAATAACTGGGCTAAATTATGAATAATATAAGTATTAAGTCAGACAGTGTAACATGTGTATGTTAATGTAGAGAGTAAGATAACCAGTTAATATAGGTACATATATTTAGTTTTCAATTTAGGTATTTCACTTCAGCCTGGTCATTTAAAAAGTAGCTCACAAGACAAAAACGTGTGGGCACCCCTTATGTAGACGGTCTTAAGAGCTCTTCTTATAGCAGGCAGTCATTGGAGCTCACACATACAGACACCTATTTATATACCAATGACCACCCAAGGCTATGTTAGATCTATTGTTGAAGAAAGGTAAGGCATTCATGCATAGGGTCAATGTTCTCCATATGATACAATATAGACCATACATCCAACCATTCAGATTAAACACATACATTCACCCTCACTGTATGTAATGAATGAGCTTTATTTTGGTTTGTTTTACTTGAGGAGAGAAAGAAGGCAAGGCATGGTGGTGGATGAATCTTAAAGAATAGAATTATTCCTTAAATCCCTTTTGGATACAACACTGGCAGAGCACAAAGACATATTCTCTCAAATTGGCCCACTAACCTTCAGCTGCCCTCTATAATGAATACAAAGAGCCCTCTTATTGACTTCTACTGCACGGAGGCAGAAGAATAGAAAGATGGAAATATTTCTTCTTCTTCTTCTTCTTCTCCAGTGTTACAAAGCACTTGACCGTGGCCACTGTAATCCATGATTTATTTTCAGAATCTCAAAAAATGTATTCGCAATTCCCTGTTCCACAGTGAAGTAGAAAACAAAGATAATTAATATATATAATGAATAATAAAATATGCTCCTAATTAAATACCTGAATCACCATGATATAAAATTTCATGCGTCATTAGCACAATTACACGTATTTTTGTATTAGGGCTGCATATTTCCCTTGATTACAAGTTTAAGTGCCAAGTTAACTAACGTGTTAAAATCCCGTTAACTCAATATTCTATTCTTGCCGACAATTATTTCATTGCACTTTAACGCATATTGATCATGCTTCATTTTGTTTTTGTTAAATGGTTCTTTAATATAACTGGAAATTAATATGATGAATTTGACAGAAACAAGGTTGTAGATTCTCAGGTTCTGAGAGAAAAACTGTGATACTTGACATACGAGAGGAACTCCCTGGTTTAACATGGGTGAGAGGCAGAAGGATGAGTGAACAATGCTGGTTTGCTGGTTGGTAGTCACTCTGATTACCCAATTAAAGTAAAGGCTGCAGTTAGATCTCTAAATTTCAATGAAGATGTATTTAATATGCTCGCAACACACAGACAATTTAACTCTTATCCTGCATAACCTCAGGATGGGCGGCAGAGTGAGGAATGAGGTTGAGTCAACAGGAATAGGGCAAAATAAAGGACAAATTAAAATGTATTTTTTTTTAGCTTGGTGTAATTCTTGTAAGAGTTTCTGAAGGAATAACGATCTTCCAGCAGGGGAGAGTCGAGCAGGGCTGCATTAATCGGACGCAAGGTTACTCCTTCAGGACTCTAACACTGGTATGGCTAAATTTCTAGATGGCGATGGAGAAGCAGCCCTGACAGTTGTTGACCAGCACAAACCGCCTGCAGCATCATGCACACTCACAAACACACAATACAATTATGACAGTGTGTGCTTTATTCGGAGAATGTCTATGTAAGTGTGCTAACTATTTTTTAACTTCTTGTCTGTGGGCCTTCCTTATTATTTTTGGCACTTTGACAGTTGCTGGCCTCCTTAGACAGTATTCAGGGAAACCATCACTATGTCAGGAAATGTGATCAAGTGATCTTGGATCTACTCAACAAAGCCATCAATCCAGGTATGGCATCACAGCAGATGTCAAATATGGCTCTAGACACCAGGAGCTCCGTCAGGAGCCAGTGCAAGGAAACATTCTCCTCCTTCCTTGTGCATGTGAGAAGAGCCCAGGGTTTCAGCAGTCCATGGTAAAAGGGCGGTAGACCGGCAAGGCTGAGCTTGCTAACATCAGTCAAAAACAGAGTAGCGTCCAAGCCTAGGTCATTGACACGACAGAGGATCCAATCGGCCGTTTCTCTCCAAACTAAGTCTCTCGAGCTGCTGAGGTACCTCTGTACTAACTGGAATCTGAAGGTGGCCGTTCTACTAGGCAGGTGGATCAAACCTCCTCTCCCTCTTCCCTGGATAAAAACAACACTGCCTGAGGCACCCAATGCAATCTGTCCAAGAAGAAATTAACAATCTTCACCTGGATCTGGGACAAGAGGCCCGGCAGAGGTTCCATGACCATAAAACAATGGCATAACATTGAAGCCACAAGGTAGTTTACAACAAGGACCCTCCCTCAGAACGACAGTTGAGCGTGAAGCCATCTCCATTTAGCTAGTCTGCACTCCACTTTCTTCGCAGCATTATCCTAGTTCTTCTTCTTAAAGGCGTCATTGCCTAGGTAAACACCCAGATATTTGATGCCCTCCGTTTTCCACACAAGGCCTTCAGGGAGAACGGGGAAGCCAGTCCGCCACCTGCCAACAGCAAGGCCTTCACTCTTCTCCTCCTTGCTGCATTCAACCTAGTTTTCTTAATCCTACAGGCCAAATCCAGGCTTGCCTCCACAGGCAGCCCGTCCACGGTGTGTTGGACCCCTTTCCCACACACCCTTCACCGTCACTGCTGTCTGAGTGAGTCAGCCCACATTCTGTAGCGCTCTTCTCCATACGTCTACTCTTAGCATCTCCCCCTGTGGGCCGCCCCTTCTTCCTCTTTTTCCTGCCCCTACGGACTCCTGGCTGACCCCCCTTCCTCCCAAACAACCATAGGGATGCAACTAACTCCAGCCGCCGCAGCAGCGCTGCCAGCTCCGGCTGTCTGGACAATTTCACCCACCCCACTGAGACCCCCCTCCCTGTCACTATTCATAGTAGGAGCTGCCCCCCTAACACTGAGACCCCCCTCCCTTTTGCTATTTTTAGTGGGAGCTATACCGCTCACAGCACCCGTCTCCTCAACAGTCACCCCTGTGCCGAGATCCCCCCTCTGAACCCCATTATCTTCACCCCAACGTCACCTGAAACTGTTCCCCCCGTTCCATGTCACCCTGGTCATCTAACGCTTTAATCATCAATCAGCAGTGACTGGCACAGCAGCAGCACCAGGGGTGTCAACAGGCTGACCAACTGTGCATGGCATTGGCGCAACAATTACACCTGTCACTACAGCACCAGTAGGGCCTGCAGTCACACCACCATCGGGGTTAACCGCCACACAGTCCCCACCTGAAACACCGGGTGACCCCCCTCCGTCCTGCCCAAACGCAGCGGTAGCCACAGCATGAGTGTCAGCAACAGCCACCCAGCAGGCCCCGCCCTTTCCCTATAGAACACCGCCACCGGCAGCAGCAGAAAACCCACTGCAGCAGCAGCGGACACAGCAGCACAGACGCCGCAGAAGCAGGCAAGGCAGGCGCAACAGATCAAATCCCGCCAAAGATCTGTAAACTGGCTTCACTACTGTACCGTGTTCACTCAGTTCCTCAGTAAGGACGTTGTTGGAAAGGAAAGTGGGGACATTGGACAGGAAAACTTTTCTCACCGGACATCCCAGCGGGGTAACTGTTTGCAGCACTCCGGACGACCAGGCGAGCATTCTCAACCATTGACACGAAAACAACCCAAGCTCCGTTCATTTTGGCAATGGAAAGGGCGTTTCCGTACAACACAACAGCAACCACCTGTTTAGTACAAGGAATGCTCGGTCTAATTTTAATGCTGTGATCTCGAGTGAGATGACAGCAAAGTCTGTCCTGCTCTCGATAGATAAATGGATGGATGAATAGATAGACAGAGAGACAGACAGACAGACAGGAAGAAAGACAAATAGATTTATCAATTTATCTAAACTTACCTATTATATGAAAATTATCTGCCAAGACCTTAAGCCAGGTCCAAAACAAAAGAACAACAACTACTGTAATCAGTTTGTGGCACCAAAAAAAAAGGTTAGAGATCACTGCTGTATACTGTTTCAGTAGGCTTACCTCACATTTTTATTTGGTGACCTGGAATTTTCACTTTGCACCTTGGGGGCTAGACTCAAATAAAAATAAATTTAAAAAATGTTATGTGAATGTCACAAATGGAGGGAAACAATGATATTTACAACCAAATGCTTTAAACCTTTTCTCTAGGTTTATCTTCTCCTTTTGGCTTGTCCCTTTTTCAGGGGTTGCCACAGTGAGTAAACAATTTCTATCTCACCCTGTCCTCTGTGACCTCAACTCTAACTCCAACTACCTCCATACTCTCCCTCACTGCATCTGTAAATCTCCTCTTTGGCCTTCTTCTTTGTCTCCTACCTGGTAGCTCCATCTCTGGGATCATTCTTTCACCAATGCATCCACTTTCTTTCCTCTGAACATGTCCAACCATCATAGTCTAGCTTACCTACCTTTTCTCTAAACCTTTCTGTCTGTATTTCCCTCTGATGACCTCATTCCTGTCTATCCTTGTCACCCCTGGGTGACAGGACCTTAACCCTTGATAATTTTGTACCTTGGTCTAGGGTACTTTTGTCTACGTCTAGGAGTCCCCCTCTTAGACCAAGGTACGGCAAATGTCCAAAAGTCTCTTGCAGACCGGCGCCCGAAGAAATTTCGGCTTCTTGTGAGGCGAAGGCTGCAGGAGAGTCGACTTCCTCTGCTGTGGCGAAGGCGGCTGGAGAGTCGACCTCCTCTGCTGTGGCGAAGGCTGGAGCGTCAACTTCTGGGGCGGAGACAGGGACAGCCAAGGGAACCACCTCCTCGGAGGCGAAGACAGTATCAGCCGAGGGAACCACCTCCTCGGGGGCGAAGACAGGGACAGCCGAGGGAACCACCTCCTCGGGGGCAAAGACAGGGACAGCTGAGGGAACCACCTCCTCAGAAGCGAAGACAGGGACAGCCGAGGGAACCACCTCCTCGGGAGCGAAGACAGGGACAGCCGAGGGAACCACCTCCTCGGGAGCGAAGACAGGGACAGCCGAGGGAACCACCTCCTCGGGAGCGAAGACTGGGACAGCCGAGAGAACCACCTCCTCGGGAGCGAAGACAGGGACAGCCGAGGGAACCACCTCCTCGGGAGCGAAGACAGGGACAGCCGAGGGAACCACCTCCTCGGGAGCGAAGACAGGGACAGCCGAGGGAACCACCTCCTCGGGAGCGAAGACAGGCACAGCCAAGGGGACAGCGTCGGCCTCGGGGGTAAAGACAGAAGCCGAGGGGACAGCATCGGCCTCAGGGGCAAAGACAGGAGCCGAGGGGACAGCGTCGGCCTCAGGGGCAAAGACAGGAGCCGAGGGGACAGCGTCGGCCTCAGGGGCAAAGACAGGAGCCGAGGGGAGGGATGCCTGATGGGGTCGCTGGCCGATCCCGAGTTGAGCAGTCTGGAGATTGTCCACCCCTGCCTTCAACTTCAGGATTGCCTCATCACTCCTCTTCATGACCTGACGCAGCATAGCCCAGGCCTGGTCAAGGGCCCCTGCTCTCTCGCCCTCCGGCCTCTCCAGCATAGATGGAGCAGGAACCTGGGGGGCAACCGCAGCAACCCCTGGAAACATCCGAGGAGGGTTTTCTGCGGGGCCGGGAACTGGAGATCCTGGCCCTCCTCCAAAGGATGTCTCCAGACGTCCCCAAAAAGGGGAAGGCTGGGAGGGAAAAACTGGCTCCGCTGGTCTCAAAAAACTCCAGGCGGAGAGAGAAGTGCCAGTCTTCATAGAGAACCAGTCTGCTGGGTCCATATTTGGTCGGATCATTCTGTTACGGTTCGAGGTGAGGATGGCAGGCGAAAGTGGTGAGGACCCAAATGCAGGACTGGCAGAGTTCAGGGTTTTAATGAAAAAAACAAGAGGAACAAAAAATCACTGGCAAAAGACCAGGCCAGGTACAAATGGTGACTAGGAAAAAACAGGACTTCAAAAACTGAGCATGAACATCAAAATAGACATGACCAACCTGAAACGCAGAGAACATGCAACAAACACTGCAACCAACAATGATCCGACAAGACTGAGTGAGGGAGAGGGGTATATATACTGAGGGCACCAGGTGACACGAGTGAGGACTAATTACAAAGACACAGGTGACTGTGCTCACACTGATTAACCAGCACAACACAACCGCAGGGAAAGGGAAAGACAGACAAACCTAACACATGTTGTTTGGCATAGGCCACTTCCTTCATTACCTCCCTTGCCCTTTCTCTGTACTCCAGACTGTTCCCCTCTGTTCTGTCACTATCCCATCTCTTCTTGCTAATCTCTTCTCTGAACACTCTCCAGAACCTCATCATTCACTCTAGCTGTGGTACTCCAATCGTCATCATTCCCCACAACAGCCCAGAATTTCCCTCACATCCTTTCTGAAGTTCTGAACCCTCTTCCTTCTTCTCACCTACACTTCAACTTGCACATTGCCATCCTATGCTGTTTGGCAACACTCTAACCTACTTTACAATCACTAATCTCCCTCAGATTAACAGCTCTTCTTCACAGAATATATTATACCTGTGGACCTGCCTCCACTCTTGTATGTCACCCTATGCTTCTCTCTCTTTTGAAAATACTGTAGGTGTTTACCACAGCCATTTCTATTCCGTTCGCCAAATCTACCACTGCCTGTCTTTCCAAATTTCTATCCCGAACTCCAAACCGGCCCATCACTTCCTCATCACCTCTGTTCCCTTCCCCTAGATGGCCAATGAAATCTACTCCAATCACCACCCTCTCTCCCTGGCGATGCTCTCTAAAACCAAATCCAGCTCATTCCAAAACTTCTCCTTTTCTACTAACTCACATCACATCATTGCATACTCCTTCTAAATTATCTCAATTTGTCTTCCCATCTAAACCTGTTGTTGGTGGTTCAAACCATTTTGCTGTCTCATTTATTTGCCCAAAGTTTGTTAAGCTGGATGCCCTTCCTGACGCAACCCTCATTATTTATCCAGGCTTTGGACCGGCACTAAAAAACAATGGCTTGTGCTCCCTAGTGGCTGTTCCCCAGGTTTATCTAAAGTATTGTTTAATATTCTCCCCAGCCCTTAAAGTTTTCCATTAAATACCACCAACTCTAAACAGACTTTCATACATTCACAAGTTACAGGTTTAAGTGACCCTTGTGCACTGAACTGTAATTATGTAGAGGAAAAACAACAACTATTTCATGTTGCACACAAAAGTACACCAATCAACACATTACGAAGTTGCTAACAATAAAGGCCTGTGGTTTTCCAGAGTGGTCACACCGGACAGGTTCCCAATGTGAAGGATTACAACTTCGTAAGTGTAAAGCAGGGATTTGCTGTGGGAGGAAAAAAAACACACACACACACACAACAGCACTTAAAAATTCTTCCAAGGGTGAGTTTTAAAAAGAGGGAACATAATAAACAAGCAGCCACAGACAATAAATCCTGGGCCCCAAAGAAAAATGAAATGAAAAAGTGATTGTTGCAGCCTGCAGCCCGGGAGGCAGAGCAGAAAAAGTCAGGATCAATTTTGTCACTACACCAAGTTCACGATGCTGACTTCAAGCCTTACAGACAAATTACAGCTGACTACAGCATGTAGGCAGCCAAGACACACTGTGTGTTTGTGTCACTGTGTGTGTGACCTGGCCCCTCCACTCATACTGTCATGTGACCATGTGAGGTTGATGTGAAGTCTCATTTTTCTTTTTAGTCTCTAATAGGCATTGACTGTGTGTGTGTGTGTGTGTGTGTGTGTGTGTGTGTGTGTGTGTGTGTGTGTGTGCAGTACATCTGTTCAAAAAATAACAGACAGAGCAAGAATTCTAATTTTACTTGAATTTCAAAATTTAAGTGGAAGTGTCACATCACATCATACTGTACTGTGAGGAAGTGAGATTTGATATACTAGGTTGAAGTATATAACTATGATGTAGTTGGAGTTTTAACAGTATACCTCAACTATATTCATAATAGTGTATCCTTTATGACAGCCAATGACAAATGAGCCACAGTATAATTTTAGATTGTTGGTTCTCATTACTTGATTCTTTATCCTTAATAATTAACAATAAACATGAATTGAAGATTTATAGAATTTTATAAACAACAGTAAAATACATTTTGCCTATTCTAATTGGTTTCCTGGACCATAATGCACATTTCAAGACCTATAATGTCTGTACTATACTGCACTGCAATATCATTGAGTAATATGTACAAGGCTTTAATGTAATGCTGTAGTGTGTATAAGGACTCCAAAATGTCACCAACTGAGAGGCATGCTTACATAGCTGATTTTCAACCTTAAGGCCTGAATTGTCGCTGAACAGCTAAGACTGACAAGACAGAACCAAGCATTCTTGAAACCAAATACGCCAAACTGTACAACAACTTGTAGTGTATTTTATTGTATTTTATCTATTACAACTGAACACTGTTGCTAGTTCTGAATAGGTTGAAAAAGTTTAACTTATCTGATCATTTCATTTTGATAAATGCGCCTTATTATCCAGTTCACCTTTTGTAAGTGTTCATTGACAATGTGCCCAATAATTAGATGCACCTTATGGTCAGAAAAATACAGTAAATATATTTGACAATCTAAATGTGTTTTAGTCCACACTAGTGGTAAGCTGATTAAGCGCCCAAAGAAATTACAATTAATTTTAATATGTGAAAAATATGAAATAATTAGACTATGTTACTTAAATGACATCAACACGAATTAATAAATAGATGAATAATTAAATGTGTAAAGAGGTATTTGTAGAACTATGACTCAATAAAAACACTTACATATACATCATAAACAACGTCATGATTATATTATATATGATTATATTTATATGATTAAAAAGACATGTCAAGGCTGCAATTAATTCTTTAACCTGAGCGGCAGTGCCATCCTGTGGTTGAAAGTGGACACTCCAGTATCTTTTGAGGATATCACGTTTGGTAAAAACAGTAGTCCCTGTAATGCTAATGCCGGAGCTTCGAGTGCGGCTTTAATGAGATTTCTCATAATCACTTGTGAGGATTCAACTTTCGGTCGTCCTGTCATTGAACTCATGGGAAAAGCTCACCACTGTTAATGAGGATGAACCCGCCTGGACGACAAGTGGTCTAGGGAGGGGTTATACCAGTTAACCGTATATCTTTTTGTTATCAAAGATCCCACTGGACAACCCATGTTTATACAATAAGCAGGTAAGCCGGCGCTCAGTATGAAGCCCTACACAGCACAGCTGCAGTTTAAGAATGCCATATCAGAACATAACAGTGTAAAAGTGCTGATAAAGAACTGTACATGAGTGACTTGATTACTATGTCCAAGAACAGCTAGTTTCCCAAAGTAAATCAACCTGTAAACCCTCCAAAAGCAACATGAACACGGGCCTTGCGGAAAAAAAAACGGCTTTTTCACCAACCGTACATTGACAATATTTGGGATCTGATCTCCTTGCTAATACTATCATTTAATCTAAATGGCTAGATCAAGTCCAACTGTATTCATTCCACAGACATGTTTCAATAATTTGTTAGCTAAAGCTATCACATCATCATCAGTCATATTCCCTTATTGTGTCATTTAACAGTTTTGCCCCCATGGCTTTAAGATGAATAACATTTTACCCTTTTCTTCACATAACTATTGGAAAATTCTTATGAGATATTTGAATTGCCACAAGGCAATGTTTTGCTCTACAAAAAGAGAGTTTTGCAAATAATAATGGGAACTTAAAAAATAAATAGAAAAACATAAATAAAATGTTTCTGTAATAATCAATCAGATATATTGAAACTTAAATAATAATGCACATTTTAATTTGAATAGATCAAACATAGTTTTTTAAATTATTTTTAATCCAATACATGGAGAGGAGATATTAGTATATTTTGCAGGGTTTTTTTAAATCATTTTTATATTACATTTTTAGGCACAGTGGTGACTTGGCAGTGAAGGAAAAGAAGGACTTGGGACTAAGAATTGCACCATTACCACATAGCTCAGCACTCACAGTATGGTGCAGTGTGTTTTGGGTGGCAGTTGTGTTTTGGAGCCTGTTGGCCCTGACACCCAGTAATGGATAAGCAGATGGATGAATGAATGAATTTTATATTTAAAATTGTATTTAATTTGAATTATTTGATTATTTTTTTAATTCATTTTTTTTTCAGTAAATTAATTAAATTTTTAATCAAGCTCCCTTGTCATTGTTACATTGTGATTCAAACCACTGCACACAACGAAATGTGACCAAAATCACCAAAATGAACAGTGGGGAACTTTTGAGCGCCAGGGGGCAGCGGCTTTGCGGACCCTAGTCCGCTTCCTCAACCTGTATGCCACCAAATACCCAAGATTAATTCAAATTGTTAGTATTTTTGCAATACTTGAACATTGCATTCTACAGGGGATCAGCATTCTGCCGTCTGTATCTTCTACTCTAACTTCCGCCTTGTTACTGCACCCATAACTTCAGATGAATAAATAATAGTTTATATTATAACTTGTATTAATCGTTATCTTTCTTGATATTGAGTCAATACCATTCAATTATGATTTTTTTTAACTAATGCAATGCTACTCTTTGTTGTATAAACATTTTCCACTTCTCCACTCCACTTCTCCAGGTCAGATAATAATTTCCTCCACCAATAAACATGGTTCTGGACAAAATGAAACTTTTTTACTGCTTTATACTTACTTTCGTATCCTCGGTTTCTCTCTCAGCTGATTCTTGACCTTTTTTCAGCAAATTTCTATCTTTGTCTTTTGTGCCATTCAGAGAAGACAGCAAACAAATATCTTTGATAGATAACTCTATGATCTATCTTCTTTCAAAGATAACTGTGCATATGACGATACATTTTTTTATTATTATTTTGAGTATTGAATCTTGAACTCAGACAGAGATGTAATTTGTGTCACATGTGAAAGACTTGCTGTGTGTGACAGTCCAAGATAAAAATACAAAGAACTGAATGGAGAAAGGCTGAAAGGACTGAAAGGAAAAACTAGCATGCAACAGTCTCGGCATTGTCACAAGTAAACACCATCATACAATGCAGATAAGGTAAGAAGAAAATTAAACATCAATGTTGAGATCAGTGAAGGAAAGGAAGACAAGCTGCAGCATGTTGCACCGTGGCTATATATGAATCACAGCTTACATCAAGCGCTGATCCTGGGCCTGTGCCAACACAACAGTGGAAAGTGCCTAAATCCCCAAGGTTTTACATTGAAAATAATAAAACAAATCCATCCACCTTCGTCCGTTTTCCTCTCCCTAAGCACTTCCCCCCAGCTCATCTGGCAGGATAGCTAGACGGTACAAGGCCAGCAAGGCAATATAGTCAATCCATGATATCCCCTGGGTCTTTTCCCAGTGGGAAAGGACCTTTACATCAGGGAGGCAACAAGGGGGCATATAATGAAAATTCACCTTAGCTGGCTATTTCTCTACTTCGAGCTTCTCCCATCTGACAGAGCATCTACATCTTTGCTCCCGCAAAGTGTAGAGCTGGTCCAGTGATCTACGACCAAGATGACCATATTGTTTGGCTTGACTCCGAAGTTCAACAATTGTCAGAATTCTCGTTTCCGGTACCCTGTAATAGACTTTCCCCGGGAAGCTGAGGAGTGTGACCCCCCGATAATTGTAACACACTGTCCGGAACCCTGCTCCCCCGTTTGCCAGTCCAGAGGTACCAACTCCGACACATTCAAAGACAACAGGTACTCAGGGGACATCTCATCCACCTTGCCACCAGGCAGCTTCTTAACTGTCTCAGGGAATTCAGCACAGGAGATGAGCCAAGCCCCTTGTCTCTACCTCCTGTACAGAAGACGTGTTAGTGGGATTTAGGAGATCCTCAAAGTATTCATTACATTCCCTGTCGAGGTCAACAGCTCCCCCATCTCCACTGTAAATATTGTTGGCGAGGAACTGTTTCCCTTTTTTAAAGTGGCAGACAGTTTGTCAGAATTTCGAGGTCAACCTATAATCCTCCACCATGGCCTACCTGAACGTTTCCGGCCTCCCTTGCATCCCTAAGGTCCTGTGTCCACCATCGGGTTCAGAGATTTCCGCCCTGACTGGCACTGGAGACCTTACAGCCGCAACTACGGACAGCTGCTTCAACAACAAAGAACATGGTCCATTTGGGCTCAGTGTCTTTGAACTCCCTTGGGACCTGGCTAAAGCTCTACCTGAGGTGGAAATTAATGGCCTCCCTTACAGGACATTTCGCAAGACGTTCCCAGAAGACCCTTATGATTTGCTTGGGCGTGCCAGGACTGCCCAGTTTTGCCCACTGAAAGCATTCTTCATCAACAATGACAACATGTAGTAAATTCAGAGCCTGATGTGGTGATTGCATTATTAAAACATGGAACAGCGAGGCCAGGAGTGAGCTGTGAACTGAAAAACTTACTTCAATATTCATATTCATAATATTCATAATAATATATGATTTATTATAAGTATTTTTACTGAACTAAGCCAAAACCAAAAAGTGAAAAATTATTATATTTAAACACAGGACTACAACTAAACATTTGGAATCTGCAAAGCTACTTCATGTTGACGTACTATAAGCACCTTAGCCCAGTGTCCCTATGTCCCTACCTGTTTGTTTTTGTAAAACAGATAGTAAAATACAAATCTGGAATGACAGGATCTGCTACTGCAACTGCTTAAAACTACAAAAGTGCAAACACCCCCACACACTGACATTAACTAACAAACACACAAACACAGAGGCTTAACTAGAACTAAGAAGTTGCCACCGCAGTCTTGTAACATATGGCACTAAGTTGCTTAGTGGCTAAGGCAGAAAAAGTTTTTACAAATTGCAGAGCAGTATTCCCACTAAAATATTATAAAATTACAGTAGAGCACGTTGCAATAAGCTTTCACAGCCACCAGAGGGAGTAAATTAAAAAAATAATAATAAAGACAAGTGATCTTTAAAGGGAGAATTTGTCTTCAGTCCTGGTAAAGATATACAAATACAAGTATATCTAAAGATAAATAACATAGGAAACATCAGGGAGAGGTGTTTCAGAGAGCAGGTGCAAAACAGCTGCTGTACAACTGATTCCACCTGGGGTGTAACCATGGCACCATCCAATCATAAAGCTACAGAAGTGTCACAGAAGGTGGAAATATTCAAAAACACACACGCTTGACAGAAGAAGAATTGTAAACACTTTGTTGTATAAATAAATATGTATTTATTTATTTATACAACTCAGAGACCATGAAGGGACTCAGGTGTAGTCAGCACTGTCCTCGTGGGAAGTGTTGCAGTTTGGATAATCATTTAAGGTTGTCTGAGGGCTAGGACTATCGCCCAGGTTGAAGAAAGTGCTGTTTGGTAGTGTTTTATCATTGAATTAATGAGACAGGTGTAATCACTGGCACATGTCAGGAAAGAACCGAGTCCTGCCAGATTTGTGTTTGACACATACCCTCTATCACAGAGCTTTAACTCACCCTGTCTTTGTCGTCCACCACGTCACATAGCAGGTCATCCAAGTCCAAAATGCCTCCATCTCCATGCTCCAGCCTGTGGACTTGCACCCAATAGTTAAGATCCTTGAAAAACAAAATTGTGAAACACACTATTAGTGTGTTGATTACATCAGCAGAATTGGCACTATAAGGGTGTACAGCCTGGAGAAATATCCAAATAGGTTGATTGTCTCATAAAGAATCATCTGACACAATGTTGCTCACAGGATTATCGTGTTCTCAGAACACTGTACTTATATTTAAAGTTCGGTCTGATATTTATATTAATTATAACTATCAATTCAATAGTTCAATAGACAATTCTTAGTCCTATTATAATTTTTCCACTAACTTAGGCCAAATAAAGAAAATACTGTATGTTTCGTGTAACCCAACTGACTTCATTTTATGTCAAAATAGCAGACTTTAAAGTTTGTATTCCAAATTTCCCTTGATATTTAAGAATCTATTTGGTCTAATGTAGAAGACTACGGGGAGAATTCATAACAGTAACATTAGGTAAAACCATGGAGGCAGCCTTGTTGAAGGACAGTTGTCATTAATCTGCTATTGCTCTACAGAGCCTAATCACAACACGAACCAATATCTTATTACAATATTATGCTTATCTTATTATTGAGCTAGTTCTGCAAAATAAATGCCTAGCTGAAAGGGTATGATGATTTACAACAATCCTCTGCTGTAAGCCTAACTTATTTTTTATGAGCTTAATGGTGGTTCAGTGACATCAGAGGAAAATTAAACTATGAAAGGGTTCACCTTACAACCTACGTTGCATAAACATAACTTGAATTCTTGCATTATTTATGTTTAGGAGAAAAACAAATGTATTGTGAGCAAGCAACCCTATATTATCATTTCATGTTACTGGAAACAAACCATATTTTTTTGCTATATTATTGTTCATCTGTTTCCTTAGTTACTACTTAACTCCTAAGTTGCATTTTTTTTTAATGTGAACTGTTCAGGTCTCACCTATTTGCCTTACACCTTTCCCTTTAAGCTAAGCTGTCTCCAGGTCTGCGGTCAAATGCCTTCATGAACAGCTCTGATATACTGAACTTCATTGTGGTTCACCAGACAGAATGGTCCAGCTAATAAGGGGAATGTCTGTGTGGGTTTTCTCTTCTTCCTTCTGAGGTCAGTTGGTGGGAAAAAAATGGAAAGTTCATCAAGTACGTTCTCCCATATAACAAGATGAGGACAGAGGGGCAAATAGATGCTGTTTTCTCTAATATTCAGTACATGAACCTGAAGACCCATGTCATGTGAGGCCAATTATAGCCATGGTGTCAGTGGATCACGTGTACTTGTTGTACTGTTTGACATGCATTTGTTGTTTTCAAATAATTACATTCTCTCAAGAACAGTCCAGCCTGTGGGTAAATTATAGCGCCTATGTTGAGACAAAACATTTGGAGACAGACACTACATGGCCCTACCATCTGTAAAAGATATAACAAACCACAAAACAACAGCTGTACTGAGCAGGGAGAAAATAAAATAAATAAATTAAAAAACACCAAGCAATTCTGGTGTCTTTTTCCACACATGCTTTTCAGATAAAACCATCTTGCCATATAAAAATTGCATTAAAGACAAATGACAATAAAGTAATGATATCCATGCCTCCGATTTATTGTTCTTTGACAAGAATAATTTTTGAAAAAAGCTGGTGGGAGACAGTTACCTAAGAGAAGTTTGATGTTATAATTTACTATCAAATCCTATACAGTATTGCAGATTAAAACAGTTTGAAAAGGTGACAGTGTAAAAAGAATCATAAATTGTAACAATTTTGGTTAGGGCGACAGGGCCCAGTGGGGCTTAAAAAGCCTCATATGTTAGTCAAGAATGAACAAATATTTGAGAACTTCTGCATCATTTGATGAGATTTTTATAGTAAAGTTGATAATACCATAAAATATAATACATACTTTAAAGATCATACTTTTATAAATTATTTTGTTAACAGCAGCAGTTGTTTTAACTGCTCTTAACAGGCTGTCCCTGAAAAGCAACAATCTTGTGAACCTCAAGGAATCAATCCCAGGACTCTCTGTTCTCTCTGTTTTAAAGGCAGGTGCGATAACAACCAGACCAGGAGTTGGCAACCCATGGTTCCATAGTAAGGTCTGAAATTACAGAAGGCCTTTAATGCCCCTCCCATTTTTTGTTTTTTGAACACTCAAAATAAAAAAAATGACACCAAAAATCTGTATATCTATTGCTTGTATTTCAATAATTTAATAGAGGCAACAAAACATAAAACACTAACATTGTAATGGAAGTTAAACTCAAAGCACCAGTGCAGCAAAAGTATTGGAACAAACATCATTAACATAAATTAAAATTTTGGGGTTTCTCCCTTTAGTCTCCTTTTCAGGAGGGAAAACACATACTCTTTTGGGTTAAGGTCTCGCGACTGACATGGCCAATCCAAGATCTTCCAATTGTCCCCTCTGAAGAAGTCCTTTGTTGTGTTGGCAGTGTGGTTTGGGTCATTGTCATGTTGCATGATGAAGCTTCTCCTGATAGTTTGGATGTATTTTTCTGTAAACTGCTAAACAGAATGGTTTTGTAGACTTCAGAAGTCATTCTGCTGCTACCATCATGAGTAAGATCATCAATAGAGACAGGTGAGCCTATTCCAGTAACAGTCATCCAAGCACAAGCCATGACATTACCTCCACCATGCTTCACTGGTGAGCTTGTATGTTTTGTATCATAAGCAGATCCTTTCTTCCTTCATACTTCGGCCTTTCAATCAATTTGGTAGAGGTTAATCTTGGTCACATCAGTTCATAAACCTTGTTCCAAAATGTTCATGGCTGATCTCTGTGCAAAATCCAATTGGGCCTTTTGATTCATTGGCTCTTTGACCTCTATAATTTTCTCTCTAAGTCTTCTTCAAACAGTGGCTTGTGATACCTTCAGCCCTGCCCTGTGAAGGTTGGCAGTGATGACAGTGACTGTTGTCTTTGGTTGTTTCTTCACAGCTCGCACAATGTTTCTGTCATCAACTGCTGTTGTTACCCGTGGCCAGCCCGTTCGATGTCTGTTGCTCAGTACACTGTAGTTTCTTCTTTTTCAGAACATTCTCTTGTTGTACTGGCTATGCCCAATGCTTGTGCATTGGCTCTGATCATTTTCCCTCTTCTCTCAGCTTCACAATGGTTTGCTTTTCTCCTATTGACAGCTCTCTGGTCTTCATCTTTGCTTAACAAATACTGCAAACAGCAAATACTGTTTTGCAATAACTATTTATTGTGTCGGAAATATTTAAGACTTTGCATCCAGACACAATTATACAAGATGTATATGTATAGCTTTTAAGGAGGGATGTACAATATTAACTTTATTGTTATTTTCATGAACAAGAAAAAAAAAATAACAATCTTGCTCTTCTGAAGACTTTAATTCAGTAAAACACTCTTATATGACTAATACACCCAGAGAGGTCAGAGAGAGAGAGAGAGAGAGAGGTTTGCATAAGTAAATATAATAAACGTAGACAAGAGTCTCAGGGATTGGCCTTGGAGAATGACAAATATTTGACTATGATTCCGTTATACTAATGTCATTTTGAGATGGAATGTGGCCTTGTTTCTTCCTAAAACGAAATGGCTTCAACAAAAGCTTCTGGCAAACTTAAGAAATTGCAATAAGCATGGTGCAACTGGAATATGATTTTCATCTTTAAAAATATTTTTGCCAGATATTTTCCAAATTGTGTGTTTTAAAGTCAAAGACTATCAACAGTGACTATACTCCATGTGCCCATTGATCAAGACAATGTGACAAATGTGACTTGATTAAAATTTAATTAATTTTCTTACATCATTTATTTACATCTGATTTTCCTTTCAGACTTTTACTGTCTGAACTCAGCCATCACATTAGTCTGAGACCTCTGACCTTAGGTAGCATGACTTCCATGCTCATTATAAGCTCTTCCACCTGTGTTGTCCTTCAAGCAGTCACTGCTGTTTTGGCTGCTTCACAAGCATTTGTTACAATATATAAATATATATATTTTTAACTTCTCTTTGACAACACTGATATATTGAAAAAACAATACGACCAGCGTGATTTGTCATTCCTCTGACAAAATGAAGTACTGAAAAAAAAAATAAGATCATAACTCTACAGTACAATGTATGTGGACTAGGAGAAAGTGATGGAAAAAAGAGAAATGTCAATGAACATGTATAAACTATGTGCTACAGTCACTACAGCCTGGCCAAAGGATAAATTTGAATTTCCTCCACCATTCGTGGACATATCAGATTTCTACAGATACAAATCTGAGAACTACAGATAACACGCAAGGTCATGCCTCTGTTTCAATCTGAATGAGATAAGATATAAACCATGAATCAAACCAACAACGTTATGCTATAAAGACTAGAGTGCTTGTGCTAAAGGTCCTAGCACTACAATACTCTCACCCTCCAGTATACTATTAAATATTTATGTGGAATTGGGTTATTCCATGAAAGAAAGTACCATACATACAAATACTATTAAAAGTAAGAAAATTCAGGAATATAAGACAGAAAAACTACTGTGAGTGTTAAACCAATTATAGCATTCTCTTCAAAAGTTCAAGTAGACTGAAAGTCTGTGTTTACTTTTAAGCCAGCAGTCAGCTAAACTTCGGCACACATTTGTATATTGTTACATAAGCATAGAGGCTCTGCTGCCCAGATGGGGCCTTCAAATTATCTAAAAAAGAGTACAGAATGCAAAAGAAATCACTCCAGCAAAAAGAGAACCCACAGAGGAGGTCGCAACACATGCAGCTCTTACACAGACAGCTGATGTGGTCAGGAAAAATGTTGGACGGAAAATGTTGGATGGAAAGGTAGAAATATAACCACAACCCATACAAATAACCTGGTTAAACAACTCATAACAAAATCTGGACAAGTCTTAGTTTGCCTTAGCTTGAGTTCAGTGGTCGAGGTTTGTGTTTTCTGCAAGAAGCCCCCATAACTTTTTTTTAACTATGCTTGCTTAGCAACGTTGGATACACATGAGCAAGCCGCAGGAAAGCCTTCAGGGAAGACACAATCAAATTAAGATAAACAGTAACCATAGCCTGCAAAACGGGTGCTTTAGAACTATCTAGGATGTAATACTAATAAATCTAAAATTAGTTAATAGAGAAAATACTTAGTCCGTGACAAGCAAATGCAGTTTATCTAACTTCAGAACGTTCTTGATCCTCAAAATTCCCAATATTCATCCAAAGGAAAACAGAGATTCTCAATTAATTCTCAGTAAATCAAAGAGCAGTGTGGGAGGACCGTGCTCAGGGAACCTCAGCGGTAACTTGATGGATGGGGGATTCAAACCCGGGGCCTTGCGGACCCAAGTTCGCTTCCTTAACCACTAATTCAATTGTTCCACAGCCTCTGATCATAATTATTTGTAAGTCACATGCTTCAGGAGTAAATTTAAAGTACCTAAAAAAAACTTGTTTGTGATTTACACCAAAATTATTTTACATGGATGTTTGCTGATGACAAAACAAAAATGTACTGCCCCACAGACCAGGGGTTTAGGACTTCTAGTTTATATACAGTAACGATAAGCACTGTGTTTTGTAGACATCTTATGTAAGCAATGGATAAAGCGGTGGAGAAAATGACCTCATCTGTAACTATCATTGTCCAGTAAGTGGACACAAGAAAGAGGGGGATATTACAATGAACAAGGACAGGTGAGGGAAAAGGAAAAAAAAAAGACGTGGCACAAGTAGACAAGCCCAAAAGTATGGAAATGGAAACTGGAGTATTAACATTAGGATAGGGTAGGGGTTGGCAACCCAAAACGTTCAAAGAGAGACGCAAAAAATTAAAAGCTTTAAATAAAACTAATATGAAGGCAACATAAGCTCTCAATATATTAACTATACAATTATTATTAAAATAACTTAGCACTTTGAGCACAAGCATTAATGAATAAATGTTTATTTCCCCTGCAGCGCATCCTGGAGAGAATGACACACCACATAACCACACTGCTGTACAATATGTGGTCCTTCAAGTTTAACTTCCATTACAATATTAATGTTTTATGTTTTGTTGCCTGGATTATAATATAGAAATAAAAGCAATATAGGGATTTTTGGTGTCATTTTTTTATTTTGTGTGTTCAAGAAAAAAAAAAAATGGGATGGGCATTAAAGCCCCCCTGTAATTTCAGACCTTACTATGGAAATGAAATGCAGTACTCTCTGAACCTCAATAATAATACAACTCTTCTCTTCCCCCCTTACTCCCACTCCCAGCCTGCAGTTAAAACGCAGCCTGCAATTATTAAAATAAAACAAACTAACATTTAATAATAATTTTTTTTTTTATTAAGTAAAAAAAAATAGTGTTAAACTATTATTAAACTATTATTAATTAGCATGGTGTTTTTGATGGAAATATTGTGTATTTACCCCTGCCTGAACTGACACCTTAATGTGGTGGTGGGGGTTTGAGCATCCAAATGAACCTAGGGGCTATGTTATCTAGGGCTCAATGCCCCTGGTAGTGTCTCCCAAGGCAAACAGGTCCTAGATGATGGATCAGACCAAGAGCGGTTCAAAATATCCCTTATGGAGAAAATATCAAAAAGGCAGTTTACGTCGCCCAGATTGGCATTACCGGGGCCTCACTCTGGAGCCAGGCCCGTGGTTGGAGCTCATAGGCAAACGCCTGGTGGCCGGGTCTGGGTCCTACAAGGGGCCTGTGCCGTTTGATTTGGGCGGCAGTCGTGGTCTGTGATCCTGGTGGCCCAATCCCAGGACAACCACTCTGGCTATGGGGACATGGAATGTCACCTTGCTGAGAGGAAAGGAACCTGAGCTACCGACTAGATATAAACAGGCTAACCTCCACACATAGTTTGGGTTCTGGGACCCAACTCCTTTTGAGAGGCTGGACGCTCTTCTACTCTGGAGTTGTCAAAGCGTATTGTGTGGGTTTCGTCTAGCATCTGTTTCCAGGGCATGTTGGGCTACGGCAGGGCTGTCCTTTGTCACCAGTTCTGTTCATTACTTTCATAGACAGAATTTCTAGGCACAGTCAGGTGCTGGGCAGGGTCCAGTTTGGAAGACACCAGATTTAATATCCGCTGCTTTGGAAATGATGTTGTTCTGTTGGCCTCATCGAACCAGGACCTATAGCATGCGCTGGGGCAGTTCGCAGCTGCGTGTGAAGCGGCTGGGATGAAAATTAGCACCTCTGTCCGGGGCCTTAGTTCTCGACTGGAAAAAGGTGGTAGGTACCCTCCAGGTCGGGGGAGAGATCCTGTCTCAAGTGGAGGAGTTTAAGTATCTTGGGGTGATGTTCACGAGTGAGGAAAGAACGGAACCACAGTAATGCGCCTGCAGTATCGCTAAGCTGTGGTGAAGAGAGAGCTAAGCCAAAAGGCGAAGCTCTCAATTTACCGGTCAATCTAGGCTCCTACTGTCACCCATGGTCATGACTGAAAGAACACTGGATGCAATCTGCGGAAATTAGCTTTCTCCGCAGGGTGGCAGAGCGCTCCCTTAAGGATAAGATGAGGAGATCTGTTAACCGGGAGGAGCTCAGAGTAGAGTCAATGCTCCTTCACATCAAGAGGAGTCTGTTGAGGTGGCTTGGGCATTTACATCCGATGCCCCTTGGACGCCTCCCACAGGAGGTGTTTGAGTCATGTCCCACTGGGAGGAGACCCAGAGCAAGACCTAGGACACGCTGGACCATTTGGTCCATGTTGATGCCCTTTCAGTCATTTTTCTATTTTTACATGCTTTCAAAAAAATCTCCAGTGAGCCATTAGGGATGTGCTAAAGAGTTGAATGAGGCACTGGAGCTGCAGGTTGCTGACCCCTGGGATAAGGTAATAAGGAAGTCAATAACCTTAAATGACGCAAGGGCTATATTTGAATGTTCAGGACAGCAACAGCAGCATTGTGTGACAGCAAACACTTGAGTGTGTTAACTAAACTATTTACACGCCATATTTAATGAGTGGGGTCAATGTGGGAAGTTAACAAAGAACATATTTGTTCTGACTAATGAAAAATAACAACATGAACTTTGAGATGGGGTCTCATATACGGTGAGCTGAATTCAGTTTCCATGTTGATTAAGGATTGCTGATAATATCTGTCCATCAGAACAACAAGGAAACAAATCAGTATCAGCTTTTCCATCATCAGATAGATAGATAGATAGATAGATAGATAGATAGATAGATAGATAGATAGATAAAGATTAAATTCCTTTCTTTGTCATTGTGACATTGTGATTCACACCAGAGCGCACAACGAAATTTGGCCTCTGCATTTAACCCATCATCAAAGTGAGCAGTGGGCAGCTAATGAGCGCCCAGGGAGCAATGCGTATGGACAATACCATGTTCAGGGTATCTCCGCGGTAACTTGGCAGTAGGGGTATTTGAACCCGGGGTCTTGCGGACCCAAGTCTGCTTCCTTAACCACCAATTCAATTGTTCCACAGCCTCTGATCATAATTATTTGTAAGTCACTAGCTTCAGAACTACACTATTAATCCCTCAGGAGTATCCTTCGGGAAATTATGGAATTATTCAATTATCAGTATTCAAAATCCATTGTTGTAAAGCCTAGGTCTCAGCAAACATGCTGGGTGTCCTGCCATGTTATCGCTATATGATAAATTATGTGATCAAACCACCCCTGAAGGCACAACAGCAATACTCATTACAGTAAATGTCGGTGGAGTTTTATGTGGGTAAGAAAATTGTAATTCCTAATGACTGCAAGGAGCCATGCGAAAGTGGGGGCCAAGGTGTTAACATTTTATCAGAGTGTGAAGTGTTTTTATGCAGCAAAGTTAAGACAAACAGCACAGAATGGACTCACAGAAACAACAACACAGCTGTTTCTCAAAGTCGAGTCAAAGTTAAAAGTAGTAAAAAACAGCGAAGAGCAGAAGAGATCAGACAAAAATGAGTAAGTGAATCATCCTGGATAACCAGCCGTTCACTTCCGTTCAAGACACTGGATTCACCAGACACGTGGAGCTTTTAGAGCCGTTTTCTATCATGTCTAATCATATTAGTAGGTTTCTCAGACATTTGCCAGCAAAGTGCCGTTTGGTGCCCACGTGTCACTGACGCAAATAGAAGTCGTTTACATAGTGGCAATGTTGAACTGCTTATTGCACTTTAAAAAGGGCTGTGGATAAAGAACAGAAGCTGTTTCTATCTGTGTGTCTATCTATTTGCTTATTGTTGGAAATGTGTGTGTGTGTGTGTGAAAAAGTGTTTGGGCAATATTTACAATATTGGCAAAAGTTAATATTGGACATCACTAATATCAATATATTTCAACTGATAGAAATCTGCATGGGAATTTAAAAAGCTAATGGTGACAGTGGAAAAGGAAAAAAAAAATCACTGAAATATTAAACTTTCTTGTGTCACATATCACATATGGTGATACATTTGTTTTCGTATTGTATACAAAAAGGTAAACTGGGTAAAAAAAATGTTGTTGTTCCCAAACTTTCATTGTCAACAATACACTGTGTTCCAAATTATTATGCAAAAAGTGATCAAGAGTGGTAAGTATTTTTGTTTTTCAGTTTAAACTCATAAATGGTAATATGTATCATGGCTCTATATATCACTGAAACCAGTTGAAGAGACCTTATTAAGCAGACTAACATTTTCAACCAAGAACGGCAAGAAGAAAGGACCTTTTGGCTGCTGAAAACCAAGACATAATTGAATGTTTAGGTTCTTCTAAAGTGGATGGAACACTTTAGAAGAACCTTTTCAACAAGAGATCATAAGTTCAGATGTGACTTCACTTGTGATAGTGTTTTGATTTAAATAGTGCTTTATTTCAGTTACATTTCAGTCAGACATGACCTGCTAATGTTTATAATTTCACATATTACCATTTTTTGTTCTTTAGGACAATAAGATGTGTAGAAACTCGTGTAATAATTTGGAACATGCATTTTGAATGCAGTAGAGTTTTTTTTTTTTTTTAAGTGTACCATTATCATTGGGAGGTTCATTCAAAACATTTCAATTTTACTCTAATGGTTTCACCAGAAACGCTACACCCACTTCTAAACTATTTTGTACAGATTAGGCCAATTTGTAGAATGCCTCACATCACAATTTTCCTTAAAATAAATGTAGGTTATGTGTTAATTCCCCCACACCAGGCGTGATGAGAAAATGTCTCCATTTATCAAACAGAATTGCTAAGAAGAATCAGAAAACTATGTATTTTGACAATATCAGCAAAAAGCTAATATCAAACATTTGAAGTATACATCCTTACTTGTTACATTTAACCAACATGGCGGCACCCTGTGCTGCTGTGGCTGCTTGGGCACCCGACAACACAGCCAATACTCGGCACTATTTTTTCGACACATAAAACGAACTAATAAAAAAAGCATAACTACTCCTCACCTAAATATTCTTACAATTTTTTCTTAAGTTTGCGTTAATACGGCAAATTTACGGACTTAAAGACAGAGACGCGAAACACCCTACATACCCTAGGTCCCGTAGGCGTTGTGAGAGGAAACAGAAGTGCGGCTGCCGCGTAGGACTTGCAGCTAAGCTAAAGGCTAACCCGTTCAGATCGCCCCTTCCCTCTATTCTGCTCACCAACATCCGTTCTCTGGAATGCCAATTTGACTACCTGAAGCTGGACCTGAACACCAAAAAGGAGACAAGAAACTGCAGCACACTCATATTCACCGAGACATGGCTTAACACCTCGGTACCAGACAACGCTATTAGCCAGGGCAGGCTAACAACATTCAGAGCCGACAGAAACCATGCTACCACAGGTAAAAAAGGGGTGGTGTTTATACCAACAACAACTGGTGTAATAGCGCTACCCTGGTCTCCAGTCACTGCTCTGTTGACATCAAGTTTATGATTGTGAGATGTATACCATTCTGTCTACCCCGGGAATTTACCACGGTCGTCATTGTTGCTGTTTACATTCCTCCCAGTGCTAACACCAGACTAGCGCAAAACACCCTCTACTGTGCTATAAGTGACATGCAGTCCGCATATCCAGAGGGCGTTTTCATTGTGGCTGGGGACTTTAACCAAGCTAATATGAAGACAGTTCTCCCTAACTTCCATCAGCATGTAAACTTTGCAACCAGAGGGGATAACACGCTAGACCGGGTTTACACTAATATTTAAAAGGCCTTCAGAGCTGCCTCCCACCCCCACCTTGGCTCTTCCGACCATCTCTCTGTTATGCTAATCCCAGCATACCAGCCTGTGCTCATCAGGGAAAAGCCTGTTGTAAAAACAGTTAGAGTATGGCCCGAAGGAGCCATGTCAGCACTGCAGGACTGTTTTGAGCACACTGAGTGGAACATCTTCCGTGAAGCTGCAACGTATGGTGACCACGTAGATGTGGATGAGTATGCTGTCACAGTCACAGCCAACCAGAAGCCATGGATGAACAAGGAGGTTCATTTCAGGCTAAAGGAACGAAATGCTGCCTTCAGATCTGGCGATTCCGGAGCACTCAGATCTGCAAGAGCCAACCTGAAAGATGCCATCAAAGCAGCAAAGCGTGACCACAGTCAGAAAATCCACGGTTTCTATAATGACTCCAACAACACCAGACAATTGTGGCAAGGAATCCGGTCTGTCACAGACTACAAGTCCACTCCTTCCCTGTGTCAAGATGACGTCAGTCAACAAACTTAAGCATTATTTTGGTCGTTTTGAACAACTAAACAATAAACTGGTAATTAAAGCTACCCCTCAGCCCGACAAACAGGTCCTCAAGCTTGAAACCACCGCCGCGCAGAGAGCATTAAGTAAGGTAAATGCGCGGAAAACGGCTGGTCCTGATACCATCCCAGGACGGCTGGTCAAGGAGTGTGCAGTCCAGCTAGCCCCAGTGCTCACCGATATCTTCAATGCTTCATTGGAGCAGGCTGTGGTTCCAGCATGCTTTAGGACAGCCACCATCATTCCATTGCAAAAAAAAAAACGTCAACCATCTCAGGCCTTAATGACTTCCGCCCGGTGGCACTCACTCCCATCATAACATATAGTGCTTTGAACGGATAGTAAAAGACCACATCACCTCCGGACTTCACCCATCATTTGACCCATACCAGTTTCCCTACCAGCCCATCCGCTCCACAGAGGACGTCATCTCCTCAGCTCTCCACCTGAGCCTGGAGCATCTTGAGGGGAAGAACACCCACGTGAGGATACTGGTCCTGGACTTCAGCTCAGCTTTCAACACGATCATCCCCCAGGACCTGGTAAGTAAATTGGGCCATTTGGGGCTTAATACTTCGCTTTGAAACTGGCTGCTTGGTTTTCTCACCCACAGAACCCATCGTGTTCGGGTGGGGAACAACTCCTCCAGCACAATCACCCTGAACACCGGCTCCCCGCAAGGCTCCGTCCTGAGCCCTCTGCTGTTCACCCTGATGACCCATGACTGTCATGGATATACGTACGACACCACAGTAGTGGGCCTCATCCAGGAGAATAACGAACTGGAATACAGAAAGGAGGTGCAACATCCGATTGGACTGGTGCAGCACAAACAACCTGCTGCTAAATGTTGACAAGACCAATGAGATCCCGTCCTAACCACGCTCTGTTGTTAATCGATGACACAGCGGTGGAGGTCGTCAGCAGCACCAGGTTCTTAGGGGTCCATATAACTGACACTTTCGACTGGACACTTCATACCACCACCCTAGCAAAGAAGGCACAGCAGCATTTCCTGCGTCGGATGAAAAGGGCATCCCTGCCCCCATCCTTTCCACCTTTTACAAAGGGACCATTGAGGGCCTGCTGACCAGCTGCATCTCGGTCTGGTCTGGGAGCTGCAAAGCCTCCAACTGGAAGTCTCTACAGAGAGTAGTGAAGTCAGCAGAAAAGATCATTGGGTCGCCGCTCCCTCGCATCCAGGATATTGCCCACAGACGCTACGTTGCCAGATCCATTCTGATGCAACACACCCCAATAATAAACTGTTCTCTCTGTTGGCATCAGGTAGAGGGTTCCGCAGCTTCTGCTGTAAAATGACTAGGTTTAAGAACAGATTCTTTCCTTTGGCCATCAGACGTTTAAACACAAAAATACACTGTGTTTTTTTATACACTGCTGCACTTTAGACTGGTCCGCATGTAATTTGTAATAACATCTCAAGTAATTGTACCTTATGATTTATAAGCTTTTGTAATGTATGCTGTGTACATCGGGTTGCCAAACAACGACATTTTGTTGCCAGACTTCACTGTCGTGTTTTCTGTGCAATGACAATAAAGGTAGTCTAAGTCTAAATTTCTTAGAATAATTTTTTTTTTAGAATTTCTTAGGTCCTTGCGTGAATTGGTGGTGTTGATTATGAGGTTGAGCATTCAGATAGGAGTGGAGACCCTCAGATTTAACATTTAAATCTATTAAAGGCGTGGGTAAGGCCAGAAGCAGTCACCCTGGTGTCAACAGCGAGAGGAGGATGAGCTCTGTCCGGTAGTGTCAGCTCAAAATAAAACTTTAAATGGAACCCAACAAATGTGTTGTAGCCATTCTTGGTTTGAGATTTAAATGGTTGGACTTTCTGCCAAACATCCCATATGAACAGAATGATCCATGTTTCAAAGACCAACATACAAACACGGCAACCCAGCGAAGTCTGCAGTTGGACGGAGGGAAGTATGGTATCTGGGACACTGCTTGGGGCGGGGTCAGGTGCGTCCGCAGCTGTATAAGATGTCGGCAATAGCATGCTGCCTGAGTCCCATGTCTAAAAAGGAGGTCAGGCAGTTCTTTGGGCTGGTAGGGGTATTACCAGCATTTTATCCCACAGTTTGCTGACCTGGCCAGCCCAAGTCTGATGGACCTGACCCATATGAGTGCCTCAGATCCGGTCCAGTGGACGGACCTTTGCCAGCAGGCATTTGAGCAGCTGTAACGGGCTCTTTGTGGTAAGCCACTGTGGTTCACACATAACTTTTCTCTCCCTTTTGTGCTGCAGACTGATGTGTCGGGCAAAGGGTTTGGGGGCAGCGTTGCCCCAGCAGGTGCGCAGCACCAACTGACCCGTCGTTTACATCTGCCGGAAGCTGTCTTACTGTGAGAGTCGGTACAGTACGGTGGAGAAAGAATGCCTGGCCATCAGATGTGCAATCGGTGCCCTGCGTTATTACCTCCTAGGACGCCCTTTCACTCTCTGACTGGACTATGCTCCGCTCCAGTGGCTCCACCGATGCTGTCCTTCATTGTCGGGAGAACCCAAACGCACCATTAAGTTGTTGACAGTTATTAGAATTTCTATCTTATAAAGGTTGATTCTATTGGACGATAAACACTCAGGCTATGGAACAAAATCTGTAGTGGCAATTTGTAAATAAAGATCATGAAAGTTTGAGTGCCTTGGGGCACAGTCATTTTCAAAGAGAAGAGATTGCTGCTAAATGTAGTCAGCTGAAAGAGTGTGGGGGTTGAACTAACAGTAAGAAACCGGTTGAACCAGGTCATTCACCTACACGTGACAGTGCACACTCCTTGCAGAAAAGACATTATTTACATATCATCAAATAAAAAAAACCTGAAGACTGTAGGAAAGTTGCAGCTATTAACTAATGTCTAGCAAATATGCAAAATATTTATAAGGCCCATCTGGGAAATTATTTAAAGTGACTAGGTGAAATGTACAGAAACACCTCAGAGAGTTTGCCCTGCCAGGGCATAGAACCACAATTCACAGTGTTACATGATGAGATACAATAAGGTTTGCAGAGCACTGAGACTGAGCATGCAGCAACAACTATCTTTATCTTAAGCAGTCACTGCCTTTTCACCTTGTGAGCTGCTGATATGTGGTTCTATTTGCAGGAGGCAGATGATACTTGCAGACCATCCCCTTCCCTCTGGGCAGCAATGATCTGTAGACAGGATTCTCAGGAATCAAAACTGTTGACTCAGTATTCTAACTGTTTCAAGCTGCAACATAAATGCACTTGGTTTTCAGAAATACATGAATACAAACACAACTGTTGATAACTGTAAGTGCACATGAGATATCCAATCATTTGGATATTTCATGCAGAGCATTTTTACATGGTCTGACAATGTTTAGTTTTCATGTCAGCTCAAAATAAAACTTAAAATGGAACCCAACAAATGTGTTGTAGCCATTCTTGGTTTGAGATTTAAATGGTTTGACATTCTGCCAAACCTCCCATATGAACCGAATGATCCCTGTTTCAAAGACCAACATACAGTACAAACACGGCTCATCATACCAGAACATGTTCTCTGACCAGAAATGTCTGAACAGGAAATGACTCTGCACATACAAATCCACAGCTCCACGTCTTTTCAGTTAAGTTATTTCTGTACAAGAAACAGAAGACCAACTGTTGTAGTGGCACAAGAAGGAACGTATACAGGAATTTATTCAACCCAAATGACAAAAATAAAAAAAACTAAGATAAGATTAAAATAAGATCGTAAAGAGTAATAAAACAGAATAAAAGTAGTGAGTTCTAAATATCTGTTGTCTTCAGTGTAAATTAAAGGAGGGCCAATTTTGGCTTGTCTGGAGTCGTACAGTGTACACAGGGTTACAACAATTAATTAACACCCAATGATTACCTACCAACAAAAGGCAAATTTCCTTCTCTTTTCAGCTTTACTATGGCAACCCTGAGCTAATCAACAATTTCCATTGCACCCTCTTCTCTGTATCTTCAACTCTAACTCTAACAACCTCCATGCCCCCCCCTTCTGTAGCTTTTTCTCCAACCCCTCCTGTCTGTGTTGTCCCTATAATCACCAGTTTCTAATCTTTTCCATCATTGTCCCACCTTAAGAGAATCTCAGCATCTTTAACTCTGCCATCTCCAGCTTCTGCCTTCTTCCTATTGCTAGTGTCTCTTACCCAGGGGTGTCAAACCAGATCCACAAAGGGCCTGTGTGGCTGCAGCTTTTTGTTTCAACCAGCCAGCAGCACATCTGGCTTGGCTCTTTCAATCAGCTGATCTGAGTCTCCAGCCAGCTGATTGGCCAAACTGTGTGCATAGAATAGGTTGGAACCAAAACCTGCAGCCGCAGTGGCCCTTTGAGAAACAGTTTGACACCCGTGCTCTAACCCATACACCATGCCTGGTCTCACAACAGTCCTGTAAACCACTCCCTTGACCTTATCTGGCACTCTTCTATCACAAACCACTTGTGGCACTTTTCTTCAGCTGTTAAATCTTGCTTATATGTCTATGAAGTTTCTCAGTCCTTCAGGTCAAGGTTTTAGTTCTAACACCTGCCATTTAGTTTTTTTTTTTGTTTTGTTTTTTTTTTTTAACGTTTCACTTCTCATATGAGAAGCTTTGTCAGTTCTGTCAGTGGGGAGTTAACCTGTGGTATGCAATACCAGTCGTTAGATTCAAGATTCAAAATGTTTACTGTCATGTGCACAGTAAAGAAAGCAGGTTTCCCTGTACAATAAAAAGCTTACTTTGCTGTCCACAATGAATGCCAAAAGTAAATATGTATAAATAAAGGCAATTGACATGCATAGAATCACAGCAATTAGGTATTTACTTATAAAGTAAATGTGCAAATGTAGCCTGTGCAAGTGTAGCATGTGCAAACAATGTTAAAGTTATTGTCCATTCAGGAGTCTGATGGCAGAAGGAAAGAAAGAGTTAGCCGTGATGTTTTGCATTTCAGACTCCTGTATCTCCGTCCTGAAGGGAGGAGAGTTAACAGATGGGGATGGATGGGGTCTTTTAGGATGGACACAGTCCTCTTGAGAATTCTGCACTGGCAGATGCACTGCAGTGAGGGCAGGGAGTTCCAATGATCCTTTATGCAGTCCAAACCACTCTCTGCAGGCATTTGCAGTCCGCAGTGGTGGTACTGTTGTACCTGTGATGTAGCCGGTGAGGATGGACTCAACAATGCGAAGTTGCAGAGGATTTTTGGGACATCCCAAACCTCCTCAGCCTCCTCAGGAAGAAAAGTTTTTGCTGAGCCTTTTTTTTTTTACCAGTTTTGTGGTTTTCTTTGTCCAAGTGAGGTCCTCGTTGATATGGACCCCCAGGTATTTGCTATAAGTTGCTTACCCTCTCCACTTCCTGGCCTCGGATAAGCAGCGGCTGATGGTTGTGTTTCACACTCCTCTTGTCCATGTTGAGGGTGAGGTTGTTGTCCTCGCACCATGTCGCCAGTGTGTCCGCCTCCCTCCTGTGAGCTGCTTGATCACCGCCGGTGATATGACCAATCACTGTAGTGTTGTTCGCAAAATTTCAGGATGCTGTTGTCCTCGTGGGAGGCTACACAGTCGTGGGTGAACAGGGTGTAGAGGATGGGACTGAGGTGTGCTCATGTTGGTGATGATTCTGGCTGAAGTCCTGTTTCCTTCCTGCCAGTCAGGAGGTCCAAGAGACAGTCACAGAGGGTGGGGTGTAGTTCGAGGGAAGAAAGCTTGTGTGTGAGTTTGTGAGGGACCACAGCGTTGAATGCCGAGCTGTAGTCGATGAAGAGCATCCTGATGTAGGAGTCTCTGTTCTCCAGGTGTGAGAGGGAGGAGTGCAGGACTGCAGCGATGGCGTCAGAGGTGGATCTGTTGGGTCCGGTAAGTGAACTGAAGGGTGTGTGTGTGTGTTTTTTTTTTGTGTGTGTGCGTGTGGGTTGGTTCACTGATGATCTGTGAGCAGTTTCTGGAGTCTGGAGCCTGGAGTCAGCAGTCAGAAGAATCCATCCAGCTTCTCTCAGCAGCAGCAGAGTGAGTTCGTAACATGCAACAAACCTGGCTGTTAATAGGAAAGTTAGGAAACTTCATAACCTGAATGGGTATGACGTTATCCACACAAGTGCTGATGTACATCGTCACAGAGTCTGCATAGTCCTGCATGGGGACACAAGAGTCCCTCCGAGTGGCTGCAGCTTGAAAAACTGTCTATTTCAAGCCTACCAACACTCTTAGAGAGTAACTAGTTTACCCTGAAGACAAAATACCCCATTGCCAACAGAGCAATGTTGTTTACGCAGTCAGTGCATAGAGGACTGCCCTGACCTCTACAATGGTGAAACTAAACAACCACTGTACAAACATATGCAACAATACAAAAGACCCAACTCACCAGGACAGGACTCGGTTCATTTACACCTGGAAGAAAAGGGACACAGTTTTGTGGATGAAGACGTCCAAATCTTGGCCAGAGAAGACAGATGGTTTGAAGGAGGAGTGAAGGAAGCCATCTACGTCAATCTGGAGAAACCCTCTCTCAACAGAGGGGGAGGACTAAAACATTTCTGTCCTTCCAACAGCACACCTCACCACTGTTGTTGCACTGTTCTCATGTATATCCTGCACCAGTCTAACATACTTCTGTGCCACTCCTGTCTTCCTCATATAAACCACAATTCCTCCCTTGGCCCACTGCCACCTCTGGCAGCCTTTTCTAAATCTACAAAAACACAATGCAAATCCTTGTGACCTCTGTACTTCTCCATCATCATCATCCTTAAGACAAATATTGCATCTGTGGTACTCTTTCTCGGCATTAAACAATATTGTTGTCCACAAATCTCAACTTTATCCCTCTGTAATTGTTACAACTATGAATATCAGCCCTCTTGTAAAAGGCACGAGAACACTTTTCCTTCACTTATCAGGCATCATGTGACATCAGGACCAACTGCCTTTCCACTCCCTTTACCCTCTTCACAGATATTCTAATTCTCTTACTTTTACCCTACTTTCTAATGTGATCTACCTTCTCCCTGTTAGAATCTATGCCTTACAACAGCTCCTCAAAGTACTGCCTCCATTTTCTAGCACACCTACCTCACCGGTAATGACATTTCCATCCCTGTCCTTACTTAACCTCACCCCTCTCTCTCCTTGGTAAAAGGTGTTTACCACAGACGTTTCCATTTTCTTTGCAAAATCTACCACTGCATGTCCTTCCAAGTTTCCCTAACTCCAAACCTGCCCTTCACTTCCTCAATGCATCTGTTCCCTTCCTCATACGGCCATTGAAATCTGCTCCAATCGACACTCTCTCCCCTGGGGATGCTCTCTACAACAACCAACTCATTCTAAACTTCTCCTTTCCTACAAACTCCCAGCCTGTCTGTGGAGCGTACTCGCTGACAAAATTCAACATCACTCCTTCTGTTTTACCATTAGATACACATACCTAGCATTCTCTTTCTTAATGATCATTCCTACTCCACTTTGCATCCCATCAAAACCATTGTATACTTGTAACCTCGTCTAATTATTTTTAGCCGTGCCCTTGCACCTGGTGCTCTGCACACACAAAATATCTCCTCTTCTTCTCTCCACCATGTCAGCTAGCGCTTTACTTTTTCCTGTTATGTACATACCTACCTACATTCAATGTTCCCACCATCAGACCACCACTTCTAATGTTCTCTTTTCCCCTTTTGACTGATTCTTGGCGCAGTTGGTGGCCCTAATGGTTTAGAAAGCGGACATGGGTTCACATGGCCCACGGCTGAAATCCCCCTACCGCCAAGTAACGGCTGACGTGCCCTGAGCCTGGTCTCCCACACACTGCTCCCTGGGCGCTGGCCCAACCAGCAGTCCCCAGCTCACTACGGTGATGGGTTAAATGCAGAGGCATAATTTCCCGAAGGATACTCCATGGGGATTAGTATAGTTTTATTTATTATTATTTTTATTATTAATATTCAATCTCCCTTCTCTTTTTCTTTGTCTTCCCCAACAGTGGTCCAATTTACAAAAGAGCCCAGAAGGTTAACAGCACTGTTGGTGGTGGCTGTTAACCCGAGCCCCAACCAATCCAGTATGGGAATTGTTTTGATGTCTTGCATCATTGTTTTGGCACCAACCCTAACCATTTATTGGGGCTTTGGACTGGCACTGAAAAAACACTGGCTTGTGCTCCCTAGTTGATGGTTTGACTATGAGGCGATTGGTCAAGTGAAAATCAAACGGGTTCAAAATCCTGCCGTTTTGCCCACAATCTTCTATCCCCGCCATGCCACATTGCACATCCACGGAAATAGATACAGAGGAGTAAACAGGAATCCTTGTCCATACAGGCCTTTTTCTTTTTGTTTTCCGTGTCTGTGCACAAAGTGGGACAAATTGCCAGGATGATTAGTTTTTGTTTGCTGTTTCATGTACTCATGAGAGCAACCATGAGCGTCAGTGCATATTGCACTATACACATCTCTCTTCTTCTTCCTCCTCCTCAGTGTATCACAACAGTATCCTTGTTCATTTTTAATTTTACAAATGTCAGTAAAGTTTTCTGCTAAAAAGCTAAAACAAATCATCCTCCTCCTAATCCATATTTAAATGCCATTTATGTTATATTACAGTACGTTTGTAGTGTATGGTAGTACAATGTGATAAGTCAAATAGCACCCAATAATCGGACTGCACACTGTTAGAAGACCAGTGGTGACCTGTGAACTGATCACCCCTGCCATTTACTTGTTCAGTGCCGCCATGACTGAAATTAAAAAATTGCACAGTGTAGGCTCTTCCTCAGGGTAAAAACATAAGAGGCTTGGATCTGTCTCTTCATTTAGTGATAAAAAATAAATAAATAAATGAATGAATAAATAAAATTGACTCTGTGTAAGATATCACTGACACTTTAGTTTTTCCACATGATACTTAAAGCAAATTCATTATTATTATGGTCATCTTATGAGACAGTAAACTGGTCATGGAAAAATATTTAAGCCTTAAGCTCTTAAAAAGAGAGAGGCAGAGGGATAAAGCAGAGTAAATGTACACATCCAGTATATTCTGTTTGTATTTTTGTTAAGCCAGTTAAGGTTAGTTTATTTAAAGCCCAAATTATCATACAGAAGGAATCACACGTTATAACTTGAGTCAAATACATGTTATATAAGAATTTTGTTAAAATGTAAGGATACAATTGTTCGTTAGTCTAAACATCTGACTTGCTGGATCAGCACTCCTTTTTTTTTACTTTGGGCTTACAGCTTTGGGCTGTTACCACATACATACATAACTTTCTTTATTGAAGAGCAACAAAAATATGTCATATTTTCTGTATACAACAGGCTAATTTGTACGTGTTAAGCAAGTAATCTCTTTAATTTCAAACGGCTTAGCTTAAGCCACTAGACATGTTGTGTCACTGGCATTGGTACCCTTTCCTATAAACAGTATAGAAACACATTTTGACTCACCTTTGGTAAATTACAATTCTGAATCACCTCTGATAAATGGTCTGTGCCCAAAAATGAATCAAAGAATGATGATTTATGTTTTGACTGAGCGCAGTTCATTTTGGAGATGGGTCAAATTTTGATGGATTTAGTGGTGTGTATCACGATGACAGGTTTGCTTTCCTTCCTTCCTATTGCGTAAAAAAAACACTGTATGTTATATTTAAGAAATGTTAGACTGACTGGAGTTACAAAGTCTTTTTACAGCACTTGTAACATTTTTTAATATAAAATATGGAGGAATGAGAATGCCTATGCTTATAATAAATTATTTGACGACAAACAAAGCATTAAAGTATTCAAAAACAATCACTGAAAAACTTACCAAAAGAAAGTACTTAACACTATCTATTCAGACAACTGATAATCTCCATGCCTCACACTTAATTTAACTCACTATTAATACTTAACAGACTCAATGGAATTTCACCTGACGAGGTAGCAGCAGCAGCAGAGGTTAAAATATACAAAGTTAAAATACATAGTTTTGGTTGAGTCTTGTGTGTGTGTCCTACATCATGTTTACATTAATTTAAAGGCAAATCACTGACAAAATAAGGTTTAAAATCAAATATTGGCTTTTGGTATTCTTTGATTTCACCAGTGCCCTGGTTTAAGACATTTTGTTTATAATGTAGTCAAATAATGCTTAGTGCCTCAGACTAGTCCCCAAGACTTACTGTATTTTCTGGACTATACAGCGCACCTGTAAATAAGCCGCATCCGCTCTATTTAAAAAATATATATATGTACAAGCCACACCAGGCTACAAGCCCCAGATATCTATGTTGAAAAAATTATATTTACTGAATGTACAGATTGATTTCTGTACTGTAAATGTACATGAAAAAATCCTCCCGGGCGCTTGCCGTAGCACACGTTAACCATTCCTTCATTAGACCTTCTGTCATCCACCCTTTGGTGTTAACTTTGACTATGCCTTTCAGGAGTTGTTCTTTCAGCATAGTTATGCGCTTAAAATCACCAGAACGCAGGTAAAGTACGTCCTCTTGTGTCCTGTTGTTTTCAACAACACAGATGATGCGCCTGTCTTGTTAACAGTCCTGGTCAGAAGCAGATCGAACGTCAAAGGTGGAGTTTTCTTGTATCTTTGTTTCAAAGAATTAGTGGAAGGTTTTAACTTTTTCCTGATAGCCAGGGGGGAGTTGCTGATAGAGAGTGGTCAGTGCCCTAATGGACAGGTTTTTACGTCTCATAAATCTGAAACACCATGACGGCCCGCCTTTGAAATCTTCAATATTCATTTTGGAGGAAAATATTTTAGCTTTTTTCGACTTTTGACATTGCATGAGCTCTTCCCGCTGACGCCTGCAACATCTTACCATAGATTAATTGCGCTAAGCTTGCGTGCTGCAGCACGGTTTCCTTCGTGGATAGCAAGCTCAATGGCCTTTAACTTAAAACTTGCATCATACAAGCTTCTTCTTGTGGTTTCCATGATGAAGAGGCGAGGATTTGAAAATAAGTACCAGTAATTTATCGTTTGTCTGTTGTTCTTCTTTGCATTGATTTATACGTCTTATCTAATTGGATTATATTTCTGCACCCAAGCGGTGGAAGAAAAATCCACAGAATAGCCGCACATTTGTATATGCTGCATGGTTCAAAACCTAGGGAAAAGTAGTGGCTTATACGGTAGTCCAGAAAATACAATAGTTGCATCTGTCAACTGATGAAGGGAACAACCAAAATCTTCTCACTAAGGCCAATATTCCATGTCTTCCAAACAACAATACTTAATTTTATTTTAATAAGTCTGAGTTTCTCTCTTCTGTATCAAAGACTTCACTGTCTGTAGGTTTTCTTTTTTTTTGCAAAAGCCGAGAGAAAAAAGCAAACGTTTAACAGAATGTTTCACAAGAGCTACATCACAACATGTCCTGATTTAAACCAGGGTTGTCCGATATTAACCTTTGCAGACATCTAACTTTGGTGACATTGTCTAAGCAATTAGTTTTCTGCTACCAATATCAAACTATACCAAACTATGACACAGTATTCAGTATTTTTGTGACATGTCAATATTCTATATCATACACATCAAGCACAGTGAGTGTTTGCAGTGTTGTTTGCAACTGTCTAGAACTAAAAATGTATGAGACATTCTGAGCTGAGTAGCAGATGGGGAGCAACATCAACAATGCAAATGATTTTAAAGCAGGCATGAACAGTCCAGACAGCAATCACAGCTGTTAAAAAATACATGGTTCTCTGCAGCTGGTCCACTATGTGTTGCTGTTGTCACCATCTCACTATAATACAACTATCAAAAATGTTTATTAGTGAATAAAGACATTTATTTCATCCACCAACAGACATTTATATAGTATTCCCTCCATATTTTTAGCACTCTTTCTAATATATATTTCAAATTTTTTAGAGACTGGTCAAACCAACAGAGCTTTACATGCCAAGACTCTATATACAGTATGTGAGTCAGTTGGGTGTGAATGAGAACAAGTGAGTGATGGTTAAAATGTAACAGGAACAGAAGGAAGAAGAAGTGAAGCTACAATTGTTTGAATAGGTTTGGATACCATTCAAACCGAAAGTGAACAAAGAAGGGAAAGAAAGGATTGTAGACAAGGGTGGGGTGGGAGGAGTAACATAGCAGGGGTGATAAGTTACAAAAAGACAGAAGTAAGTGTTGAATGGAAGTGTAAAGGAAGGACAACATAAGAGTGAAATATGTTTTAGGTTGGAGTCAAATAGACAATGTGTTAGTCAGTGCTAATAGCCATTGTTTAAAGAGAGTGCTAAACCTGAACTGTTGTATTCAAAACAGGAAAAAGAAAATGTTATACAGAACTATTTATGTGGGGAGATCTGAGAAATCCTGAGAAAATTATGGCAAAAACTAAGAGGTACAATAAAATCTTTGCACCTGCTCAGCTCGCTGATGTGAGGGATTCACAATAACCCAATAACAATATAAGACTGATTAAAACTGGTTAGAATCCGTTGTAAATACATGTTTGTCAATACGTTTATTGTTGTTATACAGTATGTCCGTTGCGCTGACAATCAAGTACTGACTTCTAACAGAAAGGAAGGAATCGAGCGTCAGTAATGCAAATAGTGATTAATGTTAACCTTTATTTAGAGACATTTGGTTTAATAAATTTAATATGACACAACTATGTTGTCTTTGAAATGTCCATTTGTTCACGGGTTCCTCGTCCACTGGTGGAACATGTTCCGTTGGACGTTCGATTTTTCTTCCTGTTGCGAGACGAAACAACAAAGAGAGAATAAATCAAAACGTTTGTGTTGCATCACCTTTATTATTTGTTTTTTTTTTTTAATTGCTGTTTACTAGGGGTGTGCAAGTTAATCATTTTGGATTGGTTATTCATCTGTGATCTGTGCACGATCCGCTTGTACCAGTCCAAAAAGCCCCGATCCAACAATAATGCAGTAAAACGGTCCGATGATTCGGATTTTTGTCCGTGGATAGGTTTCCTGCTCTATGGCCCCGCCAACAAATTGATGTTAGACACAGGCAGGACATTGGCCACTTCCATCCACTAGAGTGGCAAGCAAATAGACACACATAAATCTATTCACACATGTCTAAGGAGGTGTGACTTCCGGTGTGTGAACTGTGATGCATGCTGATTTGTTTGGAGTTCAAGGTGGTGGGTATTACTCTGCTCTGAGCAACATGGACGGCAACACAGACAAAACCTACAGCGTTTCACATTTAAAATCGAAGGTTTGGACATCTTTTTTTTTTTTTTCAAGAAGAATGGAAAGATAGATATAAGCAACACCATTTGCCCACTCTGTAGAGCAACAATCGAATACACTTGAGGTCGTACAAACCTTTGCAGTCACCCGGAGAGACAGTCTTATGATTATTATGGATGTCCGATATATCAGTCCACCGGTAAACATCGGCTCAATATCAGCACCATTTTTAGTATAGGAACATAACGGTATCTGTTTTTCCTCCAATAAAAGGTGCTGCTGTCTCGCTCACGAAAACTCAAGAGTTTAATACAGTATAGAACAGAGAAGTGCAAAAGAAATCCGACAAACTTCACAGAGTCGATCGTCCTGGATAACCAGCTTCTCTTTTTTCTCGTTTTTACTAAACGTATGGAGTTTCTGTAGCCATGCTATGTCATGACTAATCGTATTCGAAATACGTATTTCAAATATGTTTATCCTTCTCTGAAAAAAAAAACAAACATTTATTCAAAAACTATTTTATAACATATAATAGATTATATTAGACCCAGCCACCAGGGAGCACAAGACAGTGTTTTTTAGTGCCGGTCCCAAGCCCGGATAAATGGTGAGTGGGTTGCGTCAGGAAGGGCATCCGGCATAAAATATTATGCCAAATCTAAGATGTGAGACAACAAAAAGATTTCCATACCAGATCGGTCGGGGGGCCTGGGTTAACAACGACCGCCAACAGTGCTGTTAACCTACAGGGTACTGTTGGAAATTGGACAACTGCTGGTCGAAGACAAATAAGAAGAGGAGAAAGATTGAAGACAACGAGGGACAAGAGGAAGGTTAGATGTGTTGGTCTGAAAGTGGGAACCCTGAATGTAGGTAAAATGACAGGGAAAGGTAGGTAACTAGCTGACATGATGGAGAGAAGAAGAGTGGATGTGTTGTGTGTGCAAGAGACCAGGTGGAAGGGCAGCAGGGCCAGAAATATTGGGTGAGGCTTTAAGTTATTCTACCATGGATTAGATTGGAAGAAAAATGGAGTACGGGTGATCATCAGGGATAAGTATGCAAGTAATGTGGTGGATGTGAAACGAGTGTCAGACAGATTGATGTGTGTAAAGGGAAATAGAAGGAATGATGTTGAATGTTGTCAGTGGTTATGCCCCACGGGTAGGCTGTGAGTTAGCAGAAAAGGAGAAGTTTTGGAATGAGCTGGATTTGGTTGTAGAGAGCATCCACAGGAGAGAGAGAATGGTGATTGGAGCAGACATCAATGGCCATGTAGGAGAAGGGAACAGAGGGGATGAGGAAGTGATAGGTCAGTTTGGAGTTATGGATAGAAATTTGGAAGGACAGGCAGTGGTGGATTTCGCAAAAAGAATGTAAATGGCCGTGGTAAACACCTATTTCCAAAAGAGAGAGGAACACCGGGTGACATACAAAAGTGGAGGCAGGTCCACTCAGGTACACATTCTCTGAGGAGGTAATCTCCGGGAGATAAGTGACTGCAAGGTGGTGGCAGGTGAAGACAATGCAGAAGATCAAGTGGTTGAAGTTAAAAGAGGAATGTTGTGATGACTTTGGAAAAGAAATCAGAGCAGTTCCGGGCTGTGGTGGGGAATTCCCAGATGACTGGGAGACCACAGTTAGAGTCATAAGGGAGACAGCTAGGAAGGTGCTATGTGTTTCCTCTGGACAGAGAAAGGACAAAGAGACCTAGTGGTGGAATACAGGAGAGTGTTCGGAGGATGAGATTAGCAAAGAAGAGATGGGATAGTGTCAGAACAGAGGAGAATTGACTGGAGTACAGAAAGAGGGCAAAGGGGGTGAAGAGGGAAGTGGCCAAGGTTAAACAAAAGGCCTACGAGGAGTACTACGAGAGGTTAGACACAAAGGAAGGAGAAACAGAATTATACAAATTGGCAAGGCAGATAAATCAGTCTCGGAAGGATGTGCAGCAGGTGAGATTAAGTAAGGACAGAGATAGAACTGTCATCACCAGTGAGGAAGGTGTGCTGGGAAGATGGAGGAGTACTTTGATTGTAGCTGTTAAATGAGGAAAATGATAGGGAGCGTATGAATGAGGAGCCTGTTCCCAACAGGGAGAAGGTAGATCAGATTAGAGAGGATGCAGTTTGAAAGGCTCTGAAGAGGATGAAGAGTGAAAAGGCAGTTGGTTCCGATGACATACCAGTGGAGGTATGGAAGTGCTCAGGGGAAGAAGCGATACGTTTTCTCACTCGGCTCGTCAATAGAATCTTTGAGACAGACACGATGCCTAATGAGTAGAGTAAATGTGTTCTTGTGCCAATTTACAAGAAGGGTGATGTGCAGAGTTGTAGCAATTACAGAGGGATAAAGCTGATGAGCAATACCATGAGGATTTGGGAAAGAGTAGTTGATGCTCGGTTGAGGAAAGAGGTAGAGATTTGCGAACAGTAAGGTTTTATGCCGAGAAAGTACCACAGATGCAATATTTGCCTTGAGGATGTGATGAAGATGTACAGAGAGGGTCAGAAGGAGCTTCATTATGGTTTTGTAGATTTAGAAAAGGCCTGTTACAGGGTACCAAGGGAGGAACTCTGGTATGACAGTTGTATGTATGGAGTATGGAGTCTGACCTGTTCAGCCAACCCTGCACATACAACCCGTCCAAATAGGGGAGCACTCTTATGCCCTCCCTCTGAAGTGGTTCTAATGCCATCTGAACACATTTGCAAAACACCCTTGGTGCCAGTGATAGGCCAAAGGGGAGAACCCTGAACTGATTATTCTTTCCCATGAATAAAAAACAAAGCAAACACCTGTGCTCCATGACAATGGGCACATGAAAATAAGCGCTCTTGAGACCTATAGTCACCAACCAATCCTGGTTTGTGACTGCCTGCAACACATGTCCTGAGCATTCGGAATAGCAGCACCTTTAAAAACTGGTTCAGCCTTCTTAAATCGAGAATTGGCCCGTCTTTTTTCGGCACACGAAAATAAACTGAACATAACCCTCCTGGGTGAACAATGGGGTCGACCACCTCTATGGCGCCTTTGTATAATAACAAGTGAATTTCTTTTACCTACCCAGGCGCCAGGGCAAGTTGCCTCAGATTTTCCCTACAAACTTAAGGGAGGGGGGATTGGGCGAGCCACACCTGTCGCCATGCCTCCGCCCAAGGTAGTGCCACATTGGTTGGCAATAACGTCCATAGCTTGCATTGCAAGCTCCAGCATTTCAGAAGCAAATGGGTCTGATGGGGATGTATTAAAGGATTTGTGTAGCATCACCAGCATGTGTGCCAACGAATTAGAAACTCTGCCCAAGAAGGCAGTGGAGTTACAGTATAAGCATGGGAGAGCAACTCATCTGTGCGTCGGCATCCACTATTAGACAATGTCCACGCTCACGAAGTGCCTCATCAGGGGACACAATGAGTCAAGAAATGATTGATTAAACTGCTTTGGACGGGGCGCACAGGTTTCGTGGCAGCCCCCAGAGCTGAGGCCATGACAGATGTAAAATCACTACACTGTGGAACAACCAGAGTGCTACCATATGTAGGACAAAGGAACATGTTCCCTGAGCCAGTGGGAGGCAACAAAGTGTCCAACTGTAAACCAAAATCAAGCATGGCCTTTAGTGTGGACTTCACTGATCCAACAACTGACGCAAAGTCGTCAGTGTGTTCTTTCAAGATTAATGTTTATGCAGATTAGAAATACTATAAATGTAATGTTGTTGTTTTGTCTTGCACCAAAGTCTGAGAACTACACAATCTTAAGCTAACAGTAATAAAAATATGTGGTTAATGAGCGATGGTATTGTTCAACATGTCTGGCAACATGGCTGCCTCCATGGTTTTACTGAACAGTACCAATTAAAAAGAATTCCACCATACGTGGTTTACAATATATATATATATATATATATATATATTTTTCTTTACTTTTGGCATTCAATGCGGACAGCAAAAAAAACTTTTCATTGTACAGGGAAACCTGCTTTCTTTACTGTGCACATGACAATAAACACTTTGAATCTTTAGAATTAGAATTATGACAATCTAATGTTGCTTGCACTATAATAATGACAAATGTTGAGAGCATTGACGGTCAGTCGCGTCACCTTATATTTTAAATTATTCTATAGTTTTAAAATAATGAGCAATGCGCAGCTAGTTTTTTCCTACTCATCAGTAGCCCCTAACAAAACAAACAAAAACAATAAAATACAGACAGTCAGTGTGACACAAGTCAGTAGTTCAGCTGCTGCTACGTTTTGATAGGTGATAATTTCTCTGTTAACTCATTTAGAAGCTGCTGCACTCCAAAAGTAACTACATGGGAGAAGAGGTGCTGCTCATGGTTCAATCACTCATACGACTTGGACTTGGAGGTCACAGTTACAAAAGCAAAGCTGTCTTCAATAGGCTTGTCAAGGGCGGGGTTCCACCTCTCACTGCTCTCTGCACAGTATTGAATATGCAAGTTCACTCTTTTCAGGCTGCACATGCAACTAAATAGAAAGCAAACTATGTTGGAGCAATAAGTTCCACCTGTGCTTCCCCTGCAGAACAGCAAGAATTAGTTCCAGTGAAAAAGAAAAGTTATTGTTGTGGTATCTAAATAAAAAAATAGTCAAGATACCAAAGTCTCCATTCAATTTCAGGATGTTGTGAAGGGTAATTTATGTGCCAAACATGCTCAAAACTACAATTTCTGTTTACTGAGACATTTTTAGTGATCCACCCTGTCACTTCAACTGTGACAAACAAGCTGTGTAACTACAACTTTCAGCTTCAGAAAAAACTTTGTTGACAAAACATGGTGTAACACCCAAGAGAGGCCTGGCATGGATTGCATGTTGGAACACTACAGACCACATAGTTGGCCTTTGCTACAACTTGCTTAATGTCAGCTCCAGCTGGAAGCGAAACGTGTCATCTCCCAAAGATTTGTGTTGTGAAATGTCCTTAACAGCTTAAGATGGCAGATGATTTCTTATCTCAAGGCTTGACCTTGTTAACAGTGATTCTGTTCTCTGGTACTTGTGTGTAACAAAATGTATAAAAGTGCATTATTACTGTAGATATATTACATAGGTGCATGCATCCATGATCTGTATGACTTTAGTCCATTAAAAGCCAGTGTGTGAGTTGTACACATTCACCACTGACAGTACCTTTCAGTGTGACATCTGCTCTAAAGGCGTCTCAGTTAAATATTGCAACAATGTCCTTATCCTTTTTCCATTGAGTCACTTGGTCACCTGGGTAAGAAACTGCTCCACTCAGGCTTCAAGATTTATTATACATATAAATTTCCCCAAAGTAGCCATATTTTGTGTTCTCCATTGCTTCTCCACCAAATTGTATGAACTGCAATTTAATTCAGCTAGTGTAATTATGTGTCAATTTAAAAGGGATTTGCCTGAAGTAAACTATTATAAAACTACAACTGGCATCTATAAGAGCTGCGGGCAGGAGTTCTGCAATCACTGGAAGTGCGTCTTTACTAAAATTGAGCAGCAGTATCTATTACTGAATAAAAATGTTTGTATGAATTTTTGAAGCAGAAGACTAAACGTCCATGTTATGACGAGCACAGCATAGTTGGAAACTTTTAAGACATGTTGTAAAGGCTAAAAGTACATATCCACCTGGGCAGCTTAGCACACACAATGTTGTAGCTTCCTTTCTTAAATTATAATAGGATATAATGGCTTGGGTATTTAATTTAAAATGTTCTGAATAAGTAAAATATTTTAAATAGTCTAAGCATTTGTTATTGCATTTCATTCATCAAAATTTTGCTTTTAGGCCTTCAACGCAGTAGGGCAGAGGTCACTAACTGGCGGACTGCGGCCCGTGTCCGGACCAAGGGGGTAATCCTGTACAGACAATCTATTTATGCAGCAGATGAATTTAACGGGATAATTTTAAGGTGTGCAGCTTTTTTAGTGTTTACGACCAACGCCATTGTAAACACAGGAAAAGCTGCACCGGTATCAGGAAATAAACTGACCAATCGTGTACAGGTTAAATCATCCCACGTGGTGCTTTTCAGCCAATCAACTCTCGGCATTCTCGGCAGTTAACAGTGACAGGCAGAGTGAGAGGGAGAGAAACAGCCGCCACAGACGGAGACATGGAGAGAGAGAGTCAAGGGAGACAAGGGAAGCGGGTTCAGAGAAACTGAAGGTGTTTAATTGTTAATTTGTTATGATTAGTATTGTTAAAGTGGTTGAGATTGTTCTGACAAGGTGTGTTGAAGAAAAATTATAATTCCATTTCCAAGTTTTTTTTTTAACATTTGCTGCGAGGAAAGACAGGACAAGAGGAAAAAAAATGTAGGATTTGAAGTCTCTGTGTTCTTGGTAGTAAGGCAAAAAAAATAAAAAAAATAAATAGAGAATAGGAGAAGCATCTTAATGGTAGTCTGTGTCAAGCTGAGTACATCACAGTTACCAAAAACGGTCCATCAAGCCAGCGTCCAGCTCCGACACGTGGTCACGTGACTGCATGGCAAAAACAGCAATGTTTGGTCTAGTCCAGGGGTGGCTAACAAGTTCCAGAAAGAGCCGCAGTGGCTGCAGGTTTTTGTTCCAACCAACCAAGAACACACAATGTGACCAATCAGCTGCCTGATGACTGAGATCAGTTGATTAAAACCCTCAACTCAGGTGCGCTGCTGCTTGGTTGGAACGAAACTTGGTTGCGGCTCTTTCTGGAACTGGTTAGCCACCCCTGTTCTAGAGTTTCTTTAGTCACCTTAAAAAACTAGGGGGACAAATATGGTATTCAACAGATGCTAAGTAATTAGCATGTAGTCATTCATTCATCTTCATCTGCTTAGCCGTTACCAGCTCACAGGGGCAGCCTGCTCCATCCAAATCACACTACACCATATTGTGAGATTTCCTGTGGATAGTGAACCCTCTGGAAGTTATGAGGGCCGGGATGGTGCTACCTCAGTGGAAACCTAGCATCTGGTGAATTTTAACTTGAAGCCTTGCAGACCCAAGTCCACAACTTGCACGTGTTAAATATGTCAAAGACTGACCATTGGACCTTGTGGCGCAACAGTATCATAACTGACTCCAGAGGTTATGTTCAAATCATGTCAAGGTCAATGTTTTTAGTCATTGTACCTTAATTTTAGATTACATGTTTTACCATCTGCAGCACACAAAATCACCAAAAAATTGTAGTTAAGGGGATTCTAACTAAAATAGGGGGTTTAACAACAACAAGGTATTTACTGATGGAGCCTAACGAAAATAAATCCAAATCGACATTGTGCATTGACAAGCAGTAGCAAACAAAGGCGCTCCATATGCTGACTAGCAGTGGTTGTTTGCGACTGTGGTTCAACCAAAACCTTGGCAGCTATGACTAGAAATTCCTCAAGCTTTAGCTCTTCTTAAATTAGAATAAAATGTGGCTCCTGTTTTGTCCAGATGAGAAAAGCAGTTGCTATGACAACCCTCTCATCTTATTCTGACAAGAATCATAATCTTGGAAATGATACAATGTTCCTGAAAGTGTCATTGTCCTCGAAGGGACTCCCTGCATAAGAGGTATATTCAGATAGTCAGTTTCACAAAGAGATGAGATTCAGATAAACACATCAATCTGATCTCAACATCTTACACTCAGATCAGTTCTCTGTCATCTTCTTTAGATTTACAGAACATGGGTCAATTGTTAAAGCTACTTTGTTCAACTTTGTACAAACGGCACCTGAAACAGTTTTGACGTGGGTTGAACAGAGCTGATTGCAGGAGATTTATCAGGTAACCATGTTGCAAAAATGAAAAAAAATTTGTTTATACAAAGGGTAAAGGTAAAAAAAAACTGTAAAGGTAACAAAAACATATACTGTGTTATTTTCATTTTAGATACAACAAATATTTGCTGCTCCCAGTGTTTTCCTTTTACATGGAAACTGGCGCCAAGTGGCTCTTTGGGGGTAAAAGGTTGCCGACCCCTGAGTTATGTGAATACGGCATCCATGAAGTCTTCTTCATTTGGTGCAGTTAATCTTGTTGCTTCCTCCACTTCCACACAGTTGATACGTAAATGAGAGTTTAAACTCTGCGTCGTAAGCGTCTCTTCAAAGGAGCCATTCTTATGGAGCCAGAATAGTCTCAAAAACAACAGACAATCATGTCTCCATGAACGTATTCTGAGTAATCCACAAATGCACTTTCAGAATAAATGCACAAGCATGGATCAACAAATGTATTTTGCAGAAATAACAAATGTTTTTTTTACAATAAATACACAAACAACAATTCACACATCAACAAACGTGAATCTGGTCCGTGCAAGGCTCAAAAATACATACCATACCATACTTTTGAGGTCTTTACACACAAACAAATGGAAATTAGAACGTACACTTTGCACAGTCATATATCCCAGCATGCACCGCACACTACTTCTACGGGAGAAAATGGAGTCGCCTGCTGCTCAGTATTGAGCTATTTATAAGCCCCCCCAGATTATAAGGCGCACTGTCGGCTTTTGAGAAAATTGAAAGCTTTTAGGAGCACCTTATAGTGTGGAAAATATGGTAAGTATGCTAGTGGTTTCAAGATACAGTATTTTGTTTGCATTATCTGCTGTGATATTAGGCCTGCCTTTGTGGAGTTTTGAAACAAACTGAAGGGGCAATTATGTCCTACAAACAAGATCTGCAAATGCAAGGCACAAATTATGAATCAAGCAGCAGATGTATCTTCTGTTGAATGCCTCTGATATTCCATACTGATGTTTGCAAATTGAATGACACTCTAGGATGAGTAAACAAGAAGGCCTACATTGTGAAAGTCCATGAGATGATTTGCCATGCATGAGGTAGCCAGAAATGTCTTCCATCTTCCAATGTTTGTCTCTGTTCTCATTTTAAAACAAAGCATATGACTTTATACTTGACTGGCCAATGACTACAATCACTTCAGAATCAGGATTAAGGCCTGTTATGTCAATAGAGTGTATTCAGAGATAATATGAGTGCTTGGTTTAAAAAAATAATCACAAGGAATATTGACTTAGAATTAGGGACCAGTATATCAGTCCAGTGTCAGTGTCATCTCTCATGTCATCAACAAGAGGAGTCGTTAACATTGTGACAATGCTTTTTTTCTCTCATTAAAGAGGGCTGTTAACTCATATACTGCGGCTGTTTCTTTCTTTGCCCATTTATATTGCCTATTGTTGTGAGGGCTGAATGAGCCCGATTTATAATATTAATTAATGTTTTTATTCTGTCCAACACTAGACATTTCTTGTTTACATCAAATACTGCACAAGGAATCAGAACTGTTTCAGACAAAATGGTAAAAAATAAATGTGTCATTTTTCTATATCTTACATTGCAGTAGTGTGTTTATTTTGTACACAGTTATTTCTAGAATAACTATTGGTTCATATCGGTATTGCTTCATATCTGCATCGGGAAAGTGTTTGGGCAATACCAGTTAATATCGGTATCGGTAAATGTTATATCGAACATCACTACTTGGAATATCATCAGCTTAGTTAAAGTTATAATATGTAAAGAGCAAAGATGAAAAAGTTTGGACAAAATGTGGAATGCTGATGAATGTGATAAAATGCTATATCTTGTCTATTTTGTGATTCTACCAATGACATTGGGCACAATCCTGACCAAACTTAAACTTTAAAATAGTACATATAACACTTATAGTTAATAATATAGTTACTAAATTAATTTATACTCATTGTGTGAAACCTGGGCCTGTTCCAATGAACACAAATTACATATCCTGGCAAGAACGGTAGAAAGACACACATGAAGCTCTTCCTCAACAGCTCTCAGTCTCTGTCTGTTTTTAGTATGATAAATATATGATGTATGATAAATATGTGGTTGAAAGCTTTTACCAACATTCCAATATAAACAATTCACACAATGCTTTCTTGTAATTTATTAATTTGTCTTATAAGTCACTGAAGCTTTTTCTGATTATTTATTGCAGTCAACCACCCGAGAAGAACAGAGCTCAATTTGGTAAATCAATGGCTCAATGGTTATTTGGCCAACAGTAATCCCAAAATTACAAAACAACTCACTGTTTACAAACAAGGATGTTAGATAACTTCATCCAACTGATATTTTCACATTTATATAATATCTGTGAATTTGATTTACTTTTGTATAGTTTTTTATTTATTTATTATTAACCATTCATACTAGGGGCTTCATCTGGGTCAGAAATTTGTCCAGGGCCCTGTTCGGCATTGGCATTTTCGCTTTTCAAAAACGTCTCCATCACTGTCACTTAGTCATCGGGGCAGTGGCCTAGGGGTTAAGGAAGCGGACTAAGGTGCCCTGAGCATAGTATTGTCCCTACACTGCTCCCTGGGCACTCTTTAGCTGCTCACTTTGATGATGGGTTAAATGCAGAGGTCAAATTTCATTGTGGACTGTGGTGTAAAACGTCTTTCATCTTGCTGTCACTTGCTGTTAGAGTAGCCTCTGAAACTACCCACTGAAATAGAAGAGTAATACATTATCTGCCACACTTTATTACAGATACCCAACAATAGTTAATTAATATTAGATAATTCCCCAAAGCACCTCTCAAGGCACGTGCCACACTGGTTGAAAATTACTGATATAGATGACACCTGGGTCAAAATCAAAGTCCAGGAGCACAGCTTCACTGACCACATCAACTCAGTGGACTGAAACACAAAGTACACCAGAGAAGATGATAAGCTTGCCCTGCCTTTTTGAACTGTGGAGTTCACATTATGGAAGACAGACATCTCAACATAGAGGTGTACAGGAAATCCAACCCACACTGACCAATACCTCCGTTTTGACATTCACCACCCACTTGACCACAAACTGGGTGTTATCCGAACAACAAGAAGGGTAATGTCGTCATTCCATATGCAGCAGGGGACTGTGAGAAGGCGTCTCAGGGGGATTGTTAATTAGCATCAGATCCTTGTGCATTTCAAACCAGGCAACACCCTGAGACAGAAACTGGTTAATCCCAAAGGCAAAATTCCAAGACACGAGCTGGACAATGTGGATTATGCCATTCAGTGTAGTGAGGAGTGCGCAGACCTCTACGTTGGAGAGGCCAAGACGGTGCGACACAGCAGCAGCATGGCCCGGTATAGAAGGGCTACCTCCTCAGGTCAGGACTCAGCCCTCTACGTATACTTGAAGGCTACCAACCACTCTTTTGAGGACCAAGATGTTTAAATCTCGGCCTTGGATGACAGATGGTTTCCGAGAGGTGTAAAAGAAGCCATTTTTGTACCTGGAAAAATCATCCAACCGTCATTGTCGGACTGGTTTTGGTCACACGGCTCCTCAACAGAGGTTGTGTATCAATCCACCACCACTGTTGAGGAGGCATGTGACCAAAACCACTCCGACAACCCGGTAACGGTAACAACCGATAAATACCAACCCAATGACTGGTATCACACTTCACAGGTAACCCCAGGTCACCCAACAGGAGGGACCTGAAACACCCCTTCCACCTCACTTACAGGATATGACTTCTGTTACTTCCAACTAACACACAGAACTGTAGTAGCCTCTAGGATATGACTGATTATATATTTTTTTTTAACAAAATAAAATCCTAACCCTATAACCAGCAGCCATTATTTTTAGATAAGCATTTCTGTTTCAAAACAAACAAAAAAATTATAATGTTATTGGCCTCGAGCCATGAAACAGTTCAAAGCCTTGGCTCAAACGCAGTCCAATGATGTGGCTTATGTTTGATATTATATTTATCCAAAACTTTTAATGGCCCTGAGCGAACAACCATTGTACCAAGAGGTTCTACAAATAGTGTTATCAGCAAGTTGTCTATACTGTTTGGTTTGCTCTCTAAATTTTATCATGAAAACAACCTAAGCACAGCTGTGCATGCGTCATAATTTCTCTATGCAGACTGAAAGTTTGAATAAGGATATCCAATATAAACTTTTGCCGAGATCCGATATTAAAGCACACTTAATTTTTTATATTAACTAATACCGATATATGCAGGTGATTTCCACTAAATTATTGTGATGCCTGGCTAAAGATATTCTATAAATAACTTGTACAACATAAAAAGAGTACTTAATAAATGTTACAGAAAAATGCAACATTAATTTAAAAAAAAATGTCTGAAGCATTCCTATGATTGTAGCACTCAAAGTAAACGTCAGGAGAGAATGGCTGGTTATCCAGGTCGATTCACACCATGACTTTTGTCTAATCTCCTATTCTCTTGGCTGTTGTTTTTCTTTAAATCTTAGAGAGACAGCTGAGTTTTTGTCGTTTCAGTGAGCCAATTTTGTGTTGTTTTGCTTTACTTTGCTACGTAAAAAAGTCCTGTGAAAGTGTTAAAATCTTGGACCTTGCAATCATTACTAATTCCAGTTTTCTTATCTACAAAAAACTCCAGATCACCGTTTTTTATTGTAGCATCAAACATTGTGGTTGTGCCTTTAATGTGCCTTTGATGACATCATGTGTCATGGGCATAAGGGTGTCCAGCATATTTGTGGAGACCTGGGCTTTGCAGCTTCCAATTTTGAATATCAGTGGAAAAACTGCTACCAATACACTCCCATATTATTAATTGTGCTTACATCGATATTATTGGCCATCTGTAGTTTTTAATTCTCTTTTGCTCCTTACCTCAGGTCTTTTCAAACCATGATTGGTGTCTTTGGCTAAATTGAGTTTAATTCTCCAATTTACAAACTCCCTCATAACAATGCTTGTGATTTTTTAAGCAGCCATGACGAAAACAAAAAGAAACGTATGTGTCCAAAGGTCCAAAGGCAGCCCAAGAATGTAAAGGTGTGTCTTCAGAAATAACCTCTTAGATTATTGCCTTTATTAATTCTGTTTGTATATTTAAACCAGCCACTAGGGAGCACAAGCCAGTGTTTTTTAGTGCCTGTCCCAAGCCCAGATAAATGGTGATTGGGTTGTGTCAGGAAGGGCATCCGGGGTAAAACTTTGGCCAAATCAAAGATGCGAGAAAACAAAAAGATTTCCATACCGTCGGGGCCCGGTTTAACGAGTGCCAATAGTGCTGTTAACCTTTAGGGTACTGTTGGAAATTGGACTACTGTTGGTCAAAGATTGATTAAGGCAAGGAGGTAAAGGGGGAAGGATAGAAGTGTTGGTCTGAAGATGGGAACCCTGAATGTGGGTACAATGACAGGTAAAGCTAGTTAGCATGATGGAGAGAAGAGGAGTGGAAGTGTTGTGTGTGCAAGAGACCAGGTGGAAGGGTAGCAGGGCTAGAAATATTAGGACATATTAAGTTATGGACAGCTGTGGATTATATTTGAAGAACAATGGAGTAGTAATCATCGGGGAAAAGTATGCAAGTAATGTGGTGGATGTGAAACGAATGTCAGACAGGTTGATGAGTGTGAAGGTAGATATAGAAGGAGTGATGCTGAATGTTGTCCGTGGTAAACATCCAAAAGAGAGAAAAGCACAGGTTGACATACAAGAGTGGAGGCAGGTCCACTAAGGTAGATTATATCCTGTTTAAAAATCTGAGGGAGATAAATGACTTTATGGTGCTGGCAGATGAGAGTGTAGCCTAACATCATAGGATGGTAGTGTGCAAGCTGATAATGGAGGTCGGAAGGAAGAGGGTGAAGACAGCAGAAAATCAAGTGGTGGAAGTTAAGGAAATGGGAATGTTGAGAAGATTTTGGAAAGGAAGTGAGGGCAGTTCTGGGCTGTGGTGGGGAATTTCCAGATGACTGGGATACCACAACTAGATTAGAGAGACAGCTAGGAAGGTCCTAGGTGTGCCCTCTGGAAAAAGAAGGGAGGGCAAAGAGACCTGGTGGTGATGAGGTTTAGAGAAAGAGATTAGCAAAAAAGAGATGAAAGAGTGACATAACAGAGGAGAATAGAGTGGAGTACAAGGAGCGGAAAAAAGAGGTAAAGAGGGAAGGATCCCAGGGCCAAACAAAAGACATACAAGGAGTTGTATGAGAGGTAGGACACAAGGAAAGAGAAAAGGAGTTATACAGATCGGCAAGGCAGAAAAATCAAACTGGGAAGGATTTGCAGCAGGTGAGGTTGATTAAGGACAGAGATGGAAATGTTCTTACCTGTGAGAAAGGTGTGCTAGAAAGATGGAGGGAGTACTTGGTGCAGTTGTTGAATGAGGAAAATAAGAGAGAGCGTATGAATGAGGAGCCAGATTCTAACAGGGACAAGGTGGAGAGTCAGATTAGAAAGGATGACGTTAAAAAACCTCTGAAGAGGATGAAAAGTGGAAAGGCAGTCGGTCCCGAAGACATACCAGAGTTATGGAAGTGCTACAGGGATGAAGCGGTAAACTTTCTGACTCAGTTGTTCAATAGAATTTTAGAGACAGACAAGATGCCTGATGAGAGGAGGAAAAGTGTTCTTGTGGCAATTACAGACGGACAAAGTTGATGAGCTATACCATGAAGATTTGGGAGGGAGTAGTTGGGACTAGGTTATGGAAAGAGGTAGAAATTTTTGCATACACCGGTGTGGTTTCATGCCGAGAGTGCCACAGATGCAATATTTGTAGTGATAGCGAGATGAAGCCTCATGAAGCCGAGAAATGGTTCATGTCTCGGTGCTTCGTGTGCTCACGACACCACCTACTGGTCAAGTCTATAATCATAGGCAACTCCATCTGAAGCACATAATGTGTGATGCATGGATTTTTTGTGTCTATTATGACTGTTTGAAATGACTAAATTACAGAAAGTGTATGACAAAAACAATTCTATACATAAATTGTCACGTGTGTGTAATAACATTTCGGAATGTATTCTGTGTGTGTAAATTTGACCAAATGGTAATATCATTATTGCAGGTGATATGATATTTCTCTCCTAGACTCGACAAACTATCTCCAATCTATGTAAACGCTATACAAACTCTCAATTGACCACAACTCTCCTTCAAAAACCTCCAGTCAAACTCTAAATTAGTGATGTTACAGGATGTTCCGAGGCTTTCAAGCGTATGTCGAGCAAAGAAGGGGCCGTTACCGTGAAGCGCGTACTGAGACTTCGTTTAGGGGAGGGCCCAAACCATGACGTCCGAAGCCAGTTATATTTTTATACACTTCGCCAGTAGATGGTGTCGTGAGCACATGATGCTTCAAGACATGAACCCACACGGTTGAAGCCTCATGGGGCTTCATCTCACCTTACCCACTTTCTGAAGCAGTCACGTGACACAGCCGGGCAGCTAGGCTTCGGACGTCATAATTTTGACCCCTCCTCTAAATGAAGCAAGCCTCGATAAGCTCTTCATGGAAATGCCCCCTCCTCTGCTCGACACACACTTAGAAGCCTCGACACATCCCGTAACATCACTAAATATTTGTGTTGAGGATGTTGATGGAGAAGTACAGATAGAAGGTCAGAAGAAGCTGCATTGTGATTTTGTAGATTTAGAAAAGACCTATAAAAGGGTGCCAAGGGAGAAATTGTGGTTTTGTATGAGGAAGTCAGGAGTGGCAGAGAAGTATGTTGGACTGGTGCATTAAAATAGTAAATAGCAAAACAGTGGTGAGGTGTGCTGTTGGAAGGACAGAAGACTTAGATCAGCCCTGAGCCCATTTTTGTTTTGTTTGCTTTGGTGATGGACAGATTGATAGATGAGGTAAGACAGGAGTCTCAATGGATGATGATGTTTGCAGATGACATTGTGATAGTGAGAGCAGGCAACAGCAAGAAGAGATCCTAGAGAGGTGGAGGTTTGCTCTGGAGAGAAAAGGAATGAAGGTCAATCATAGCAAGACAGAGTCCATGTGTGAATGAAAAGGGGAACAGTGGAATAGTGAGGTTACAAGGAGCAGAGGCGGTGAAGGTGGAGGAGTTTAGATACTTAGGGTCAACTGTTCAGAGCAGAAGAGACTGTGGAAGAGAAGTGAATAATAGAGTACAGGCAGGATGGAACAACTGGAGAAAAATCTCAGGAGTGATTTGTGATAGAAGAGTGTCAGTTAAGGTGAAGGGAAAGTTTACAGGTTAGTGGTTAGACCAGCAATGATATATGGATTAGACACTAGAAATAGATAGAAGACAGGTGGCAGAGTTAAAGATGCTGAGGTTCTCTTTGGGGTTGACAAGGATGGAAAGGGTCAGGAACGAGGTCATCAGGTGGACAACACAGACAGGAAGGTTTGGAGAAAAAGCTAGAGAAGCCAGAATAAGATGGTTTGGACATGTTCAGAGAAGGGGCAGTGATTATATTGGGAGAAGAATGCTGAGTTTCATGGATTTCTTCAGAACAAAGGTCAACAACATTCAGTCGCTACTGCTAAATCCCTCCACCTTCCTCCCCTCGCCTGCTCCCAAGTTTCTGGCGGGGAATCTGCAACCACTTTCTTGCTTTTCTGAGGTAGAGCAGAACCACTTACAAAAAAATCATCAGCGGAATGAAGCCGACCACATGCTGCCTCGACCCATTCCCATCCACCCTGCTTAAATCATACATCACCCTCTTGATTCCCATCATCACCCAAGTTGTTAATCTCTCCTTCCAAACAGCACATGTCCCACCTGCCCTAAAGACTGCTGTAATTCGCCCTCTCCTGAAGAAGCCCTCCCTGGACCCGGACAATCTTACAAACTACAGACCTATTTCAAATCTCCCTTTCCTATCCAAAATACTGGAAAAGACAGTTGCTACACAGCTCCAGGATCACCTCCCAGACAACAACCGCTTTGAAAACTTCCAGTCAGGTTTCCGGACAGGCCACAGCACTGAGACAGCTCTCCTTAGGGTGACAAATGACATTTTAATGAATGCTGATTCAGGGTAGACAGAAGTCACCTGTGGCGTCCCCCAGGGGTCTGTCCTTGGTCCCATCCTCTTCACCATCTACATCCTTCCTCTCGGTCAAGTCATCAGAAAACATGGACTATCTTTTCACTGCTACGCCGATGACATTCAACTCTACATAAAAGCATCACAAACCTCACCTGCAGACCTGTCATCCGTCATTTCCTGTCTCGAAGACATAAAGACCTGGATAACCAACAACTCCCTTCAACTAAACAGTAATAAAACTGAAGCTTTCATCATCGGCACTCCTCATCAGGTAAAGTCCACATCTATAACCCAACTCATCTTTGACAGCCAGACCTTCTCCATTTCCTCGTCAACAACAAACCTGGAGGTGCAACTAGACCCTCACCTGACTTTCACTGACCACATTAAACACCTCTGTAAAATCTCTTTTCTTCATCTTCGCAATATTTCAAGACTCCGTCCCACTCTATCCCACCAAGCAGCATATGCAGCTGCACATGCACTCCTGTCTCTTATACACATCGGGATACCTGGAAAAAACATCCAAAAACTACAGTACATTCAAAACAGTGCTGCCAGGGTCCTGATGAGAGTCCGTAAATATGAACACATCACACCCATCCTGCAGTCGCTCCACTGGCTCCCCATTTCATCCCAGATCAATTACAAAATTCTCCTGCTAACCCACAAATGCATCTATGGACATGCACCTACTTACCTCCAAGACCTCATCGCCCTACAGTCCACCACTCGCACTCTCAGATCTACTGACACCCATCTCCTCCAGGTTCCAAGGACCAGGCTCTCCACAATGGGATCCCGGGCCTTTTGTGCTGCTGCTCCACACCTGTGGAACAGCCTTCCACCTCTCTTAAGATATACACATCTCAGGACATTGACTGTTTCAAAAAAGGCCTAAAAACCTTTTTATTCCAGGATGCATTCAGCTGTCATTAGCCACAGTCCTGTGATTTTATTGCTATTTATGTATTATTTGTTCTCTTTATGTCTGTCGCACTTTGAGATCCCATGGATGGAAAGTGCATTATAAATTAAATGTAAAAAAAAAAAAAAAACAAAGAGACAAAGCTACCAGCTAAGTGACGCAGAGGAAGGCCAAAGAAGAGATTTATGGATGCGGTGGGAGGGCATGAAGGTGGTTGGAGTTAGAGTTGAGGATACAGAGGACAGGGTGACATGGAAATTGTTGACTCGCTGTTGTAACCCCACAGAAAAGGGATAAGCCAAAAGAAAGAGAAGAAGAATAATTATGTTTGTAGATGTCCCACAGACTTGCAGGAATCTCACCATTTGCCCTTGCTCTTGATAACAAGAGATAACAAGCTCTAGATGCCCCATTGGTAACCATTTTTGAAACAGTGCAGGAAGGTTCTCTGGTCCTTCGAATCAAATAGGCAGCATTAACATGGCTATGGTGATGTTTGCCTTAGCGAAAGTCCCTTCAGTCACAGCCACAATGACTTCCAAACTAAAATGCATTCATTTTTTGCATTGCAGCTGTGCATGCAGCTGTTTTTCAGGTGGAGTCACTGGACACCCACAACAGTGGGAAAGAAAATTGAGTCGGTGGCTTGTTTAATTTGTGCAATAGTCTTATCCTTATCTTTAGAGACTCCTTCTCAAGCAGACTGAGAATGAGGTGAATTGTTTGCATTGAATTTACCACAGATGTTGACATACCAAGCTGCATTGGCGGCCTGGCAGTTAAGGAAACAGACTTTAGGTTTGAACCAGCTGCCAGGTTGCAATTCATCGAGGTGTTTCAAGCATATTATTGTCCTAAACCACATAACTTCCAGCGGACTCAATTTCAACAGGAAGACTCAGAGTATGGTGCAGTGTGATTTGGGTGGCAGTGATGGAGACTGCTGCTCCAGCGATCTGGCAATTGACAAGCAGATAATAATGAATGTTGACATAATGTTATTGTTAGCGATTTAGACTTAATGTCCAATGTATACACTTTAAATTACTGTTTAGAATCCTGTTGTCAATATTATTTCTGCCATTAGCTCTAAGGGATTTTTCAAATTAGGGGATGTGCAACTTCCATGAGTTGCCATGAGTTCAAACAGAACTGCTAATATGTTTTGTTTAAAAAAAGATGTTAAATATGCCTATTCTCCTACTGTACATCATTATACGGTTTCAATTCTGTTTGGCTGTGACGTTTTAACATGTCAACGTGTCATCTTTGACTCCTGTGTCTTTTCACATTAAAATATGTCGCACTACAAGATGAAAGACCCTTAAATCTGTTTAAGGGTCCCTTATATCAAAAACATGAAGGACAAAAAGCAAGGGTAAGAGCAATGTGTGAAGGTCCATATTTGTATATACAATTCTTCTAGGGAAGTCCAACACAATATATCTGAGGATTCAATGTGCAATTCCACAAAATTTGGAAAAGACAGGCATGTGATAATCGGACTTACACTGTTATTGTATATACATTTACCAATGTATATACATTTTATCAATATGGCATATGTATGCTAATATAAGTCCTATTAAACTGACCAACCAATATTATTGGACAAACCTAATAAGTTCTTATTTTAAACTGTCTTTTCTTTAACGTTCATATTTTGTATTGAATAGAAATTTACCCGTGACAGACAATTAGGCAATTATTTTCGAAATATGAAAAAGTATGTGAATATTGACATGTTGCATACAATTTATTACATGTGTGAAAAATGACCAATGCTAATAAAATCATTTCCAGATTCATTAAGACCAACAGTTAGACTATATGAGTTTCTGTTTACAGTTCAAAGTTATGTAATAATGCAAAGATTCATAAAGGTGTTTCTACCAAATGCGTCACAGGTGCGTGCTGTTAATGTTTTATTGAGTGTTAGGTTCTCTTCATCCTGCATATATAAACACCCCCAAAGGTGCAAGTGTTGATGTCGGAATCTTTACAGATAGGACTCACAAAAGCGTGTGTCCCAAATCTCGAGAACCGCAGCACAGCATCAAAACAGACAGCGCATGTTACATTGTTGTTACTTCACTTGAAAACACTTTTTGCGCACTCTTGCGCTGTTTGCTGCAGCAGGTAGCATGAACCGTTACTCAACTTTCCCTTCATCTTGGGCCCCCAATAACTACACGGGGTCCCTATTTCCAGCCCTCTCCTTGTCTCCTGCTTGAGAGCCGTAGCAGAAGCGCCATGTTGAGCGAAACTCAGCGCCCTCCGGAGGGAGAAGCTCCGAAGTGGCGTGTGGTGTTGCGTGCTCACCTTAGCGATAGCCTTTTTGTACCGCATCGCAGCCTTCTCGATGAGGTTGTGGACCTTAATTTTCCCATCTCCACACGGAACAACCACTCGGGTCTTCCCGAAACACACCGTCACTTTCATCGTTCGGCCGCCGCGTTTAATTCCAATGTGGAGAAAGATGCGTCGGAGTCCTAACAACCATTTCCAGCGTGTCCAAGAAAATAATAAAATATTAAAAATGTAATCCCCAGCTGTTGTAAAGTTATCCAAGTGCGTTAGTGTGCCGCGGCCTCGGAGTACAATAGGTGTCCACGCACCAGATCTCGCAGCAGCGCTGCGTGGCGTGGGCTGACTCACTTACTGAAACTTCCCAACAGAACAAACCGCCTCTCTCTCTCCCTCCCTCTCTCTCTCTCACTTACACACTCACCCACAGTCACAGGGTGATACACACACATCGGCAGAGTGCAACTGCTGGCCTGTGCGCCCACATGTCAGAGCAAGCACCAGGAATGTTTCCAGTAGACTGTAGCAGGTCACAACCCAAGCCGACAAATTCAACAGGCTCTGTTTGCACTTCTTCCGCGTTTTCAGTTGTATAAAGATGACAGATTGGTGGTGCATGTCACGGACGCCTTAGTCAAAACCGCGCCGATGTGTTGCTTTTTAAGATCATGATGTCACTGTAAATGAAAGTTTGTTTAGGGTAAATATACGGTTCGGTATCAGCAGCAATCAACAAGACGCAACAGAACTTTGACCTCCCTGATATTTTCACCCCTACTGTGACATTCACTGCGTTGACATGTATTATAATTTTGCATCCGAGGGGCTGGGAGGATTGGGCACTCATGTGCATGCATTGTCCATGCAGATTTTTTTTTTTTTTTTTTTTTTTAAATCAGGCATCACCTTTTCACAGACCTGGGTAAACAGGTATGATGATTATTTGGCATTTAAATCAGCTTGTCAAACTTGTTCCAATTATGCTATGCATTTATATTACCATTATCCTGCTGCATTTTTCCTGCAATGCCTGCATTTCACCAATAAACCGAGTAGAAAAAAAAAAAAAAATAGTAGTTTAGCCTTTATTCATGACTTACGTTTCACAAATCACACAAATGTTACATCTATATGTTCCTGATCTATCCCCCATGTCGTATTTTACTATCCATTGTGACCCTGGTGTCAAAATAATTTTTACTTTTTCACTTGCCTTCTGAGGTAAAGACTTTAAAGCTTAAGGTAATGATTTTGTATGTAGTAACTACTGTATACCACTGTTGTCAGTGGTTCACATTAAATGTGACAGACATCCAACACATGCGTTACTGCAATACAACATGAAGATGTTGTAGCTTGTCATCGTGACCCAGTTTGCTCATAAAAGCTGTAGCCCCACGTCTTGCCCCTCCGGCTCTTCCTCTTTATGAACTATTACAGTCCAAATGAGTGAACATAAACACACTTGCAGGAGCCTTGGTCAAAACTGAAGCATCATGGGATTATGATTGGAGGTCAGGATTATCATCCCTCAGGGTTGCTTTTCGTTCAGTTTCAGTTGTGGGGGAGTTCACCACCATTTTCTTTGGATCATCACGTGTGATGCATGGTTCACTAGCGCACTTACTTTTCTTTTAACACAGTTCACAACAGGTTTAGTTCCTGTCCGCATCCACCATCTGCATCTTACTTGACTGTAGATTAAATAGTTTTACACAGATGTATTATTTGAACAAGTATTTAAGTTTAAATTTTTGTCAGTAACAGAACTAATGCAACCCCTAGCGACTAGTTACTGAAAAACTCAATCCTTATTTATTTCTATATAGAGCAAATTATGTGAGAATTTTTCACTTGCCTTCTCAGGTAAAGACTTTAAAGCTTAAGGTAATGGTTTCGTATGTAGTAACTACTGTATACCACTGTTGTCAGTGGTTCACATTAACATCCTCATGTTGTATTGCAGTAACGCATGTGTTGGAGGAAAATGTTTTAACATGGACAGCAATTGTTGAATTGTATCTATGAAAAGATAGACAGATGAAACTTGAATATTTAACTTTTTGCCAATCTGTAATTTTTTCTGTTTGACCCATGGGTCTATGTGTTTGATGCCTATATGCATATAGGCATCTAACACATAGATGTCACTTGACGACAGGTCTCTGTTGGATACACATAATCCATGGCCATCATCAATGAGGGTTAAAATGTTATGGAGAATTTAAAAAGCCTACCTCTTGCACTGCATTTTGTTTGGGTTAATGCCAACCACCTGGAATTCCAATACACTTTCATTCAAGGTAAATGCTTGGTTCGGGAAGGAGTAAACCTCCCTCAAAGTTATAAACTCTGTTTACTCAAACTCTGTTTACTCAAACTCTGTTTACACACATTTAAGCACACTAACATGTTGTGCATCAGCATCAATGCAATATTCTGCAGTTTTCCCATTGTTCAACCTGAACCGCTGTTATTTGTGTTATTTCAAGGCCATCGTTCACACTGATATTTTAGCGCTGGTTTTACCATTGGCTCTCACTGTGTAAAGAACAAAAAAGAATGCTCTGTTTAGCCGATTTTGCACAAGATCTAACATTTTTGTACTTCTTACAGATGCGACTGCTGCTCCTTCCATCACCCTTGAGATGACGGTTTGGACCTCATGCACTGTCTATGTTTGGAAATATGTTTGTACTGAAATGTTATCACAAAAGGTAACCAATTAAAAAAATAAAAATGTAAGTTTTAATTTGATATGTCAGTCTGTCGTCTTTTTAGGATCAAAGAGAACAAGACCCTATTTGATTGATAATTAAGGTTGTTTCATGCACTAAAAAGTTAATAGTAATCTTTACTTGGGATTTTTAAGGCAATCAGTTTTATGGTTTTATCAGAAGCCAGAAGATTGCACAAGTAAATACAACTTAGAAATTCTAAGTTGGAGGGTAGGTTCTAATAGTAAAACTGACCTAGTAACTTTGAGTTAGCTTTACTTGGGTCAAAGTAAACATTACTTACAATCCAAGTAAACTCAACTGACTTAACTCAAAATTTCTGAGTAACTTTACTTGATTGCTTCAAGGCAATCGTTTTAAAGTTTAAAGTTAACTAATTAGATTTTACAGTGTAGCTTACATGTACATTCCTGGAGTTTACGTGTAAACCTGTTTACGTGGATTAAAAAAAAAAGTTTGTTTTTGGTCATGGCAGTGTGTTTGAAATAAAAACACAGCGTGGAAGAATAACTTAAAAGGAAGAATAACTGTATTGTAAAGTTTAAATTCCAGGTGAGTATGAGAAACATTTCTCTTTCAAATCTGATTAAAAAAAGGCCCCATAGTTTACATTATGTATGTCTGTGGTAAATTAACTATAACCAAACACATACATAGGCTACTAGCTGAACAAAATGTAGGAATATTTTCACAGGAATGCAGACAGTATGGTGAAGAATGATTTGGATTGCAACAGATAAGCAGATGAAGATGCACAGATGAAGGAATGATTTACAACACTTCTTAGCAGTAATATTAACTCATTTTCCTCAAAGATCTTGGTCATCAGAGTTACATAGTGGACATCACCACTACATATATCTCTCACAAATGCACACTCTTAACATATATATATATATATATTCATTCATAGCTGTATACTTTTCTACGGAAGCGCATTGCTGCCACACTTAGAAAAAAAATTGGCTCAGTATCACGTTATAACGTGATACTATCACTATCACGTGATACCTTCACGTTATAACGTGATAAGTTTTACGTTATTTCGTGATACTATCACGTTATAACGTGATACGTTTTACGTTATTTCGTGATACTATCACATTATAACGTGATAAGTTTTACGTTATTTCGTGATAAATGTCAAGTATGAAGCGAATGTTAAACTCAAATCCTTCTCCACGGATATGGCTTGTTTACAGGGTTCAGTTAAATTGTTTTGTAACGTCCAGTCGGACGTGTAATGTTTATCGAGGCATTAATTAACAATCCCGCATCTATTGCA
>JAFBJS010003306.1:241097-257015 GCA_016785265.1 Paraplagusia blochii | reverse complement strand
CATTTTTAACCAATTCCATCAGTCCCTCAGATAGAGTGTCCTCTCTGAGACTATATCATAAATCATTCAAACCACTTGGTCAGAGGTCTCCTCAAATGGACAGAAAAATCTTCACCCAGATGAAGGTATCAGTAACTTGTTAAAGTTCATTAAAAAATAAAATATATGCATTTCATTAGGATGAATTACTTGTCAGTCAAATCTGACTGGCCGGACTGCAGTCCAGATTTTCCGTCCCTTAAAATTGCGTAGTCCCCCAGTCAATAAACCCACACACTCTTGTCCTCTTAATCTTCTACTCTGACTCCAACTACATGTCCTCCTTCACTGCATCCATCAATCTCCTCTTCGTCTCCTACCTGGTAGCTCCATCTTTAGCGTCATTCTTCTACCAATGTACCCACTGTCCCTCCTCTGAACATGTCCAAACCATCTCAATCTGTCTTCTCTAGCTTTTTCTCCAAACCTTCCTGTCTGTGTTGTCTCTCTAATCACCTCATTCCTGATCCTGTCCATCCTTGTCTCAACATCTCTAACTCCTCCACCTCCACCTCCGCCTCTGCCTCCTGTCTTCTACCTATTCCTTGTGTCTCTAACCCACCCATCATCTGATCATCTCTTCTGATTCACTTCTAAACTAACAAGGTGAAAACACTTTATTTAGTTCAAGTTCCACTTTTTGCGTTACAGAAATCCGTCGAAGCATGACTGTGTTTATTTGGACCTCCTCATTCAGAACACTTGGAACCAGACATTCACAAAGCTTATGGCCCTGCAGGCCACTGTGGGTGAGCAGAAAAAAAAAACCTCGGTCTCGCTCTGCTGGCACTGAAACATATATACTTAGGCAAGACATGCAGACTTGAATAGACTCACCAGGGCGAGTGTAAAAACCAAACATCCGGTGTCACTGTTTGCTTCAGTTAACTCCTCTGTAATGGGGACAACTCTGTCTCCACACCTTGTCCTGGACACAGCGACGTCCCTGCTTGGGTTTTTTTTTTTTTTCTTTCACCTCTCATCCTGCTTGTTGCGTCTGTGATGTGAAGAAGCGGAAAAAGGAAAGTTAATAAAACGAAAACCTCCGTACTGTCTCTTTAAGTGGGATTAGACAAGTGGAGGCCAAGGGAGAAGAGGGGGCGGGGGGCTGCGAGGGGGGGCAGCGGGGGGGTGCAGTGTAAAAATAAGAAGCCCGGCAGGAGCGGCACCGCAAGGTCACCTTTGCTGTAGTGTCAGGCCTGTCGGATCGAAGGCATGGCTAAGGGGTTGCCATGGTACAGACCGGTCTCCCAGGACTGCATCAGGAAGATCTCCTGCCATACCTGCGGCAGCCGCTCATTTATCTGGAATGCCGCGCTCCGACTGCTAACGACCAGCTCAAATTGGACTATTTTTTCCCATTTGTCAGTCGGCCAGCTGCACCGGCTCAGCTGCGCATCTGTGCGCCGGAAAGGCATAGGACAATAAAAGTTCCGCTCTCATTTTTCTCACTTTTGCTTCATTTTGTCTCCCTCCTGGACTCCCCCTCAGTATTGTTGCTGCCCGTCAGTCCATAAGTAAGTCTCCCCTGTTGTGGTGTTAATGGAGACAAGTACCTTTGGCATGTGGCAAAGCTTTTCCAGTGACATTACTGAGGCCTCGTGCGCAGTGGGGGTGGAGGACCGGGGGCCGAGGGTGGAGGGCGGGCGGCTTGTAATCTGCCCATTGAAAGGATATTTGACATCGTACGCGGTTCCTCAAAAGGGTCTTACTTTAATGTTTAATGAGTCCTTAAACAGTTGAGCAGTTCATGTCACAGGTCAGTGGCTCCAGAATAATACAATTACAGCCGACACTAAAGTTTGATTTGGGTTGGTGTTAATCACAGCTGCCACGTCTGAGCGGAGGCCACAGTCTCCAACAAGAAGGTGTTGAATTAGATGAATTTACCCCCAGAGTTGTCCTCCCGACGGTCTTTTTCATGCAATCAATTAGATACTTTCTATATTCTTTCTGTCTATCTATCTATCTATCTATCTATCTATCTATCTATCTATCTGTCTGTCTGGATGGACGGACGGACGGACACAGACACAGAGACGTACGTACGTCTCTGTGTCTGTCTGTCTGCCTGTCTGTCTGTCTGCCCATCTGTCTCTCTATCTGTCTGTCTGTACGTCTCTGTGTCCGTCTGTCTATCTGTTTGTTCGTCCGTCTCTCTGTCTGTCGTCATCACTCTGTCTGTTTGTCTGTCTATCTGTCCATCCGTTTGTCTATCTATCCGTCTGTCCGTCTGTCTGCCTGTCTGTCTGTCTGTCCATCCGTTTGTCTATCTATCTGTCTGTCCGTCTGTCTGCCTGTCTGCCTGTCTGTCTGCCTGTCTGTCTGTCTGTACGTCTCTGTGTCCGTGTGTCTGTTTACATTTCTGTCCGTCTCTCTGTCTGTCTGTCCATCACTCTGGCCGTCTATCAGTCTTTCTGCCTGTCTGTCCGTCCATCTCTCTATCTATCTATCTATCTATCTATCTATCTATCTATCTATCTGCTATATTCTCACTCATTGTGGCAGTGGTGGCCTAGTGGTTAAGGAACAGGACCAGAAGGTTCCAAGTTCAGATCCACCAGCTTCCAATTACGACTAAGGGTTAGGTTTAGGTGATGGTTTAAACACAGAGGTGACGTTTTGTGTGAATCAAAATGTCACAATGACAAAGGCTTTGCTTTCATTCCTTCCTTCCTTCCTTCCTTCCTTCCTTCTTTCCTTCCTTCCTCATATACACACTCCACAACAGTAGGTGTCAGTAATACACCTGAACTTATGGTGTCAGTGTCAAAAAACCCACAATCAACCAGAAATTTTTTATATGATTTTAACATTCACAAATGGGAGTAACTTGGACTTTTTGGACTCAATATAGCTGTTCTGTTTCTGTGACAATAGAGTACATGTAACAAACTTAAGGCCCAGGGACCAATTGTGGCCCACCAAGTCAGCTTGTACGGCCCCTGGGAGTTATAATGCCAATGCAGCAGATTTTCTTAACCTGACTGATTAAAAATTGTGTTATTACACAGTAACGTGAACAAATAATAATAAACAGCAGTTACATCTATAATCTTCCATTTACAACCGTCCCTTCAAGGAAGTCGCATTGTTGATGTGGCCCCCGGGTAACGACTGGTGTTTAAGGAGACGGCCTAATCTCTGCTTTTTACTCTCGCCGCTCCGACTCAGAACTCCTTTTAGATAAACATCCCTCCGCAGGAGGAAAAAGTGGACTGACCGCTGCAGAACTGGAAAAGTGAGTGAGTCTGACAAGGTGTGAAACAAGTCATGATCCTCTTCTCTCTCACTCTCAGATCTCACTTTGATGGAGCGCTTTGTAGTGCAACGAGTTGGGCAAGTCCTGCTAAGCTACATTACAATATACGGCGTGTTTGCCCAGCAGGTGCCATTTCCTCCACTGCCTTAATATTAAACACCTTAAATTGCTAGCGTACTGAATGCCAATGCCAACTTAGGCATGCACCTCACAGACCTCACCTCAGGAGAGTGAGTAATGTGCTGTTTGTTGAGCTCGCTTGATCTAAAGCTGTGTTAGTTCTTGAATCTGTTTTTCCTTCCCTATAAAAAACACGTTGTGCCACCGGCCTCCAGCTGTATCCTGTCAAAGACGGGAGTTTTTGTTTCATTCGCTGAGGTTTTTAAGACATTTGTGTTTGGGATTTCTGTCTCCCTCCCAGTTCACGTGAGGTGAGTGCGGCTGTTTGTGATGCTCACAGACTTATGAAAATGCTATTGGAAATGCTGGAAAAATAGAATCCGCAGACCTCACTGTGAACTGTTACGCTGACGGTAGCTGCGTACAGTGTGTTTACTTCAATTTTTTCCAGTGAGGGAGGAAGTGATTGTGAACTTGTTTTTTTTTTTTTTTTTTAACTTCCTTTTTTTTTTTTTTTTTTTTCTCCTTTTGTCATGAAAGAATGCAGTGACTTTGCAGCGATCTGACTGCCTCTTAAATTCGGGCAAAAAACTCTAGAGGTTGATCTTGTGGTTGTCAGATCCCAGTGGTTCCTAAAATAGGGGGCAGAGCCTGAAAGTGTACACAAGGTAATTGAATATATATTTTTATTGGGGTTACTATTGCTCCATTGCTATAATTAGCGCAATTGAGAAAAAAAAAAAAAATCTTGTCAGAATAAATTGGTATTGGATTTTCCACAAATATTGTAAATCAGATACTGTGAATGAAAGGTTTCACGAAAGCAGGAAAGCAAACTCCTCGTCATTGTGATTCACACCAATGCACAAAACGAAATACAACCTCTGTATTTAAACCATCAGCAAAGTGAACAGTGGGCAACTTGAGCGCCCGGGGAGCTGTGAGTGGGGATGGTGCCATGCTCAGTGGTAACTTGGCGGTAGGGGGATTCTAACCGGGCTCCGATCAGGCTCCGGTCAAAGTGGCAGGAACCCATGAAGGTGGAAGGTGGACCCAAGTCCGCTTCCTTAACCATTAGGCAACAAACTGCCCCTAAAAATGCTGGACACCTTCATGGGTTCCTACCACATTGACCGGAGCCTGATAAGTGATGTCATCAGCACCTGAAGGCACAACACCAATGCTGGATGCTACAGTAAATGTCTGACGATTTTATGCCGATAACAAAAAACGTAAGTCTTAACAATTGCTAGGAGCTGGCTATGCGAGGAGCAAGAATTTAACACAAGGAAGGCAATTTTCTATATCTTATGATGAAGTAGTGTTTTATTTTGTACACAGACTGTTATTTTGAAGCATGCCTTACGCATATATCGTCAAAGGCTAATAGTAGTATTAGAAATGAAGTGTTTGGCCAATATCCGCAATATCTGATATTAGCAAAAGTGAATATTGGACACCCATTTTTTCATATTGTATTTAGTCAATTTACGGCCTAGAAATGATAATACAAACTTCAGAAAAAAAGATACCTTTGCTAATGGATTGGCCACAGTTGAAAATAGAATGGATTTGCCACAAGAAACCTAGCAAATACTAATATTTTAGCATTTTATACCCTTTATTATGATACATTAAACTTCTGGTATGGGGGACATTTGACTAAGGCTATGAGGATAGGCCTGATTTTGATATGAAGACTTGCGGCACCCTAGCTTCTATGGTCCACACTAGAGCAAGCAAGAAAACCCGTCATTGAACCAACACTTTAGTTCATATCTGTTGCTTCATGTTGCTTGATGTGCCACCACGGACATTTCCTGCACGCAGAAATTTGGACCATCAACTTAAGATATCGCAAAACCCCTCAGATTGGCCTATAGGCTTCGATCCTTGGGATACGTCCTTCATTCTGTGGATCAATACCAGTGAGAGTTGAGGTGGAAAGTTTTGAGCTGTGTAATGGTGATGTATGGTCCTAAATCAGAGGACTGACATTTGCTGGAGATTGGTCTTTGATAGAGACCAGTCTTATCCTTAGATTTGTTTTTCTTTGGGGTGAAGCCAAAGTCGGGATAGTTGGTCTCTTACTTTTCTCGGATGTTGTAATGGATCAGCAGAGTCAAAGATGGAGTTGGAGGCTGGAGCAGTCTAAACTTTTGACTTATCACTTCATATTTATTTGTACGTTGCAGAGACAGACAGTTGAAAGGAGAGACTTTGATGTCTGAACAATGGCCGCAAGGTTTGCAATAACACAGGAAGAAGTACCGTTGTATAACATAGGGTTTTGTCTTTGTCTTCAGAGCAGGATGTTGCCGGTCTCAAATGTCAGGGGCCAGCGTTTCGTCATCGTGTCCTTAAATGCTACTGGGCTTTTAGAGTGAAAACAAAATGTCTACTTATGTAACAGTATTTGCTCTGCACTTTTTCCTTGTTCTCCAGCAAATGCAAAGGTTTAAACATATATTTAACTTCGGGAACACAATCTATCCAAACAGAAAGGAAAATATACGTTGTTATTCACCGAGCCAATGAATGGCAGCCACATTGAGCAGCTGTTTCCAGCCATTCTTCAGTGTGATATATATTTAAAGTTTTTCTTAAAGAGTTTTAAGGGTAATTTTCTACTACTCTTCTTATTGATGAAAGATTTTATACCACATTCTCACTGGCACGAATAAAATATTGGTCCAGTTTTGTTCAGTTTAGGTCCCAGATGCTCAGGTGCCTGGTATAACACCCTTTCCGGGCAAGTTTTAGAGGAAAAAATGGGAATTTTAGTGAATTTAATAGTGTAATCCTATAGTATAGACTCTGTCTACAGGTGAATCTTTGTGATAAAGGTGAAGTGTGTTAGAGGTTGAAGAAGTAGAAGATGATAAACTGTTGGCACGTGGGCTGAATGTGGATCGAACCACCCATAAGGCGCAATAAAGCATTGGCCTAGTGGTTAAGGAGCCAGTTTTGGGTCTGGAGGGTTCCTGGTTCGAATCCACCAGCAGCCAGGTTACCACTGAGGTCCACTAGGCAGGGCACCGTCCCCACAGAGGCTCCACGGGTGCCCAAAGCTTAATTTCCATAGTAGTGGTTATCAAGTTTGCCTAAAACGCGTAATGACGCCAGTTGCAAACTGTGGGGAATGTTTTGGGGGACTAGTGGCCTAGCAGTTAAGGAGCCAGACCTGGTTCAGGAATGTTCCTGGTTCGAATCCACCAGCTGCCAGGTTACCACTGAGGTCCACTGGGCATGGCACCGTCCACACAGACGGCTCCAAGAGCGCTCAAAGCGATCCATTGTAGGGATTTCCATAGTAGTGGTAGTTAAGTTTGCCTAAAACGCAAAATGGCGCTAGTTGGAAACTGGCGGGAAACATGTTTTGGGGCAATGGTGGCCGAGCAATTAAGGAGCCAGACTTGTGTCTGGAAGGTTCCTGGTTCGAATCCACCAGCGGCCAGGTTACCAATGAGGTGCACTGGGACTAGCACCATCCCCACAGAGGCTCCCCGGGTTCTCAAAGCTGGATTTCTATAGTAGTGGTTATCAAGTTTGCCTAAAACGCGAAAATGACACCAGTTGAAAACTGTGGGGAATGTTTTGGGGCACTTGTGGCCTAGCAGTTAAGGAGCCAGACTTGTGTCTGGAAGGTTCCTGGTTCAAATCCACCACCGGCCAGGTTACCACTGAGGTGCACTGGCACCATCCCCACACCCAGCTCCCCGGGTGCTCAAAGCTGGATTTGCATAGTAGCGGTTATTAAGTTAGCCTAAAACACAAAATGTTGCTAGTTGGAAACTGGCGGGAAACATGTTTTGAGGCAGTGGTGGCCTGGCAGTTAAGGAGTCAGACTTGGGTCAGGAAGGTTCCTGGTTTGAATCCACCAGCTGCCACCCACTGCTCCCCAGGCGTAGAAGATGCCATTTTATTGTGCTTTGTTTTTAAGGAAAATATCAGTAGTCCTCAAGATTAGCACATCTGTAAAAAAATCCCTGAAATAGAGTGAGGGAAAAAAAAAAAACACACACATCTGGTCATAACACAAAACCTTTCCCTTCGATTTCACGACTGACCACACTGGTAGATTGTACACCTTGTTTACCTCGGGAAGAATCTTTTAAAAAAAAACACAAACAAACAAATGAATCTCCTTGGCTACATCTCTATCAACTTTGATGTACACAGCCCACCACGGCTCCTCACAGATTAATTAATATCATTAAGGAATCCAGTTTCCTCCAGATGAATCAAGCGTCTCTCAAGTTCAGGGAGAAAGGCCAAGATTCTTTCAACATTCTGTAGGTGTTTATCAAATAATCCCACACAACAAGTGAAGCAGAAACTTAATTGTAACTAATTAGCTCCCTGGAGGTTCAATTGGATCTGCATTCTTTATTCCCCAGTTTACCTGCAGTATGTAAATGCAGCTCCATCGTTGATGGGTGGGGGAGGAGGCCGGAGCACCAGTGGTATGGGAGGGATCCACAAAAGAGGAGATGAATGAAGTGGAGTTGAAATCTGTAACAGTCTGTAACAAGCTTAATTTCTGTCCTGTCTGACTTCATCCTTTTCCAACGCCGGGACTTTTCCTTCCTTTGAGACTGAATGATGGTGAATTGTAATTGTAGGAAAGAGCGGCTCGACTCAGGGTGAGGTAATAAATGAACTTTGTTTTTGTTGGTTTATATCTTTAGATTGAAAGTGACTTTGGAAATATTCTCATTGTTGTGTCTACGATAAGTGAAAGAACCTGGACAAACCAATAATGTGTCTCTGTTGGTCTGAGAGACCACTGTCCTCTTTGAGTTTGATGATTTCACCGAGAGATTGTGAGGATCTTAACCGCAGCGCCGTCATCTGTCCTCCTCCAGACTACGACCCTCTCTGTTTTTACACTTAGGGTTCCCAATCTGAGGCTCCGTCCCCTGTTATAGGACGCAAGGCTTTTGCTAGGTGATAACAGGGATTCAAAAATAAGTTCTTTTTAATTCAAGAAAATTGTAAATACCATATTATTTTTATAATAAATTAAATTAAAAATACATTGTAATTTAATTTATTTTACTTTTTTTTGGCACGTTGTGATTCACACCACAGCGCACATGATACATACACTTTTTCAGTTCACTCCTCTTTCACAAATCCATATCCATATAGTTTATGAGTTTTGACACAATTGGCCATAGACTGACAGACAGACAGGCAGGCAGGCAGATATACAGACAGACTTGTAGATTGATAGACAGATGAGTGGATGGATGGATGGATAGATAGATAGACAGACAGACAGACAGACAGACAGACAGGCAGGCAGGCAGGGAGGCAGGCAGGCAGATAGACAGACAGACATGTAGATTGATAGACAGATAAGTGGATGGATGGATGGATGGATGGATAGAGAGACAGACAGACAGACAGACAGACAGACAGACAGAGATATAGTTCGACCTATAGACAGACAGAAAGATACGTAGAAAGACAGACAGATACACATTTAGATAGATAAATTGACAGACAGACAGAGAGATAGACATATAGATGGACTAATAGACAAACAGACAGACAGACATATAGATAGATATATTGAGGGGCAGACAGGAAGATGGACATATAGATGGACTAATAGACAAACAGACAGACAGACAGACACATAGATATATTGAGAGGCAGACAGAAAGATGGACTAATAGATAAACAGACAGACAGACATATAGATAGACTAATAGACAGACAGAGAGAACTTTATTAATCCCTCTGAAGTTTCCTGGGGGAAATAAGGGCAACACTAGAACACCATTCTCTGTCCTCTGTCCTTTTACTCCATGTTTGTTATTGTTAATATTTTCTTGACTAAACTGTGTGATGAGCTGCAGCTAAACTATGACAATAAACCCTTCAAACAGAGAAAAAAAAAAAAAAAACATAATTCCCCTCATTTCACTCAGATCCCACAGATTGTCAACCTGACAGTACAATGAAAGGCTGGCCACTGTCTCCTGGCCTGTGTCCACTGGAGCTGGGACTCCACTCCGTCCTGTTTGGTTTCTGTAGCAACTGCAACATTTTAACTCCTAGGTTCATCTGGATGCTCAAACCCCTCCACCACGTTAAGGTGTCGGTTCAGGGAGTTAATTTTGTAATTTATAAATTAACACTATTTTGAATTTTATCATATAATTGCACAGTATGATGATATATTTACACGATGACACAAGGAAAGAAAAAAGAAAAGGAAGGAAGGAAAAGAAAGGAAAGCAAACTCCTCGTTATTGTGATTCACACCAAAGCACACAACAAAATGTCACCTCTGCATTTAACCCATCACCAACTTGAACTGTGGGCAGCTTTAAGTGCCCGGGGACCTGTGAGTGGGGACAGTGCATTCGAACTTGGAACCCTCTGGACCCCAGTCCAGTTCCTTAACCACTAGGCCACCACTGCCCCAAAATACCAGACTCCATATTGGATGTTGTACCAATGTCTGATAGTGTTTTCTATTTTGAGCTTTTGAAGTTGTGTAGTATGAAATGAAAACCTGGAACACTCAATAGTCTCTGTTTGGTGACTGCAGAAAACACCCAGCTATTAATCATAAGTTTTGTCATATAGACTCAATCCACTGACTTTCTCTGTCATACAGTACATTTGGCCTTAAGGTGGTGATAGCAGTAAAAGATTCTACCCAAAGGGTTAAACTCTTAACTTCCATTCACACACCTTCACTGCCCTGAAGACTACCTGTCACAGAGAAAGGAGTCACTTTTACTCAGCTTCCAAAGACAACAGTCTGATGAGGCGATGACGTTTTTGATAACATATCCGATGGACAGTGGACACAGGCTGAATGACAGCCGTCTTTTGTCAGAGCGTTGACTGAGCGTTCATGTTATCCCCGTCAGCTGTAAACATGCTTCAGAAATATGTGATGTGATCATAGTAAGGACCAGGCTGAGAAAGGTCAACAGGGCTATAAGGTTGCAGGATGTGTGCTGATGCACTCCACTGACGTAAACACCTAAAACAGCATGCGTCTTACCATTAGCTCATGCATGCGCTTCTATTAAGAATCAGCCATCCCGGTTCAGCAATTGCCCTAATGTGTGTTTGCATGATGAAAAGTCCAAACAAGTGACTCACAAGGATTTTTGGTTAATGGTCTGTAAATAAGGCGACAGTCGACTACACTTCCTGCAGCGTTACGAGCATCCAACCCACTGCGGTGTTTAAAAACCAAGGCAATTTAGTGAAAAATAAAGGTAATGGTATCAAGGAGTGTCCACACATTTGCTACATCTCTGTCGTACTTTAAAATCTATTTTCTATCTGAAACGCTACAAAATATCATTTTTTACAATATTTTTTTTCTGGTAATTGAGATTATGCAAAGAATGCATCACAGATAGATACATAGATAGAATGATGTAATAACTTGAGCCTTATGTGTTTTCCCAAAGATATATTCTGTTGCAGTTATTTTTAAAAAATCTTGTGGTGAGCTAGTGAAATGTGTGACATTACATACCAGGTGAGGAGTAATTAGATCCTCTCATGAATCTCTGGCCCATTTTCTTTCATGTGAACTATGTGGCAACAGCCTGCAACATCCTGCAGTGTGTTTGTGGATGAATATTTATCACCCTGTGTTCTGTACTTCAATGGAGAGAGGAGGCCACAGGGCAGTGACCTTAGACTCACTGGGTAAACTCCATTACCTTCTTTGAAAACAGGCGTCACACCTGTACTGACTTGGAAGGTGTGAGGATTTCAGCAGGATTGGGCTCAATGTCAAATCAATCTTCACGATCAAAGATGACCCGTTCTCCTTTTAAAAGGGTTCTAAATTGAGTGAAGTGTGAAGAAAAAAAAAAATCTGCAGGGCAACTCCCTTGAGTCATTTTTCTATTTCAGCGTGCTGTCGCTTTTAAGACATGACGACCATCTGTATTATTTAGAAGCGTGCTTACTGAAGCAGAAAGATGAAAATGTTTTTTTAATGGGATCCTCTCTGCAAGTGGGCAACCAGCCCATGAGTTATAAATGGGACCAAATAAAATGTCTTCCGAGCAACTTTGATGGAGGAGAGTGAGTGGGCAGTATTTATTCTGTTTGAAATAATTATCAGAGCATCTTACATAAAAAGAATGAAAGCTACACAAATCAGATGATGAGATCAAGCAAGAAAAAAAGAAAAAACAGAAGAAACATCATTACTTCATTCTCTTCCAGAGAGCAGCTTTTGTTCTACTATGTGTCTCAGCAGTAACACAAACCCATTAAAGGCTGTTTATTGATCAGATGTGCTAGAAACAGAGCTCACTTTACAGATGCATCACTGTTTTTTTTATGATTTGTCTCTTGGCTTCTGTCATATATGAGCAATCTTAAATATAAAACTGCATAAATCAACATAACCTGACATCTGATCACCCTTATTTACAACATGAAGCTGACAACACACATTTACAAATAGTCATCACTCACCTGCCAGCTGACTTTCTCGAGTGTTCCTGCTGAGCATGTCTCGAGCTTTTGATGTGGACGACCTTAGGTGATCACTGAAGGACCTCTGCAGTAGCAACAGCCTCATAGATCGAGACATGCCGTTATGTGTCGCACAAAAAAAAAATCTCCCTCTTATCTGGCTGACTGACCAGCTACTGTTGCTCACTGGCCATTGCTTAAGATTCTGCTCCAAATCGCCACCGTTCTGTTCCTGCCTCTGCCTCTTCCTCGCTCTGTTCTGCTCCTGTCAAGCCTCCACTCCCATCCACTGCAGCAGGCATCAGTGCGCTAACTGCTGGGACGAACCCAACCATTGCTGCATTGCTCTCATATTCTATTCAGACTGTGTGTCAGATTTGCTGTGTGTGTAAATTAGTAAGTGCTTTTCACTGCAACCTCCCGTGTTTTCCATCAGTGAGGACACCCACTTTATAGATTTTTGTCACCCACAATCGTTCTGTTTACACAAAACACAGATCATCTGTGCCATTTATGACACTATCAATAACAATAACACAAGGAAAATGTGTTCATGAAAACTCCCAGATTAATAGAATTTGATTAATTACAATGAAAATAATGATCTATAGAAATATTTTACAATATTTTAATACTTCAAAAGTACTTCAATCCTTCCCAGGACAGCATATCATTGTACCCATATATCCCCAGCAAAGAAAAGAAAAAAGTGATACTTTAATTATCCCAATTTTCTGAAAAATTAGTGCGTTAACAGGAGAAGTTGTTGTTACTGCTGTTAACTAGCTGCACCTGACAAGTGCCAAACTTGTGGTTCCTCTGCGAATCGGATCCAGGACTCTTCACTTTCTCTGTTTTGGAGGCAGGCATGCTAACCACTACAATATGGAACCAAGATAGCCCCTTGTCTCCTTGTCATTGTGACATTATGATACACCACCTATGTATCTAACTCAACACTGCAGAGAACAGAGAGTGGGGATGGTGCCATGCTTAGTGGACCTCAGTGATAAACTGGCTGAATTTTGGGATTTGAACCTGGAACCCCCCAGTCCCAAATCCGGTTGCTTAACCACTAGACCTCCACAGCTCCATCTATGTATACCATCCCTGAATGCCACCGTTCTCGAATTGCTAGATCAAGTGCAATTTTTTTAATCTACACCTTAAACCACTGAACACTTGTCAAAATTAAATGCCTTGTACAAAGTATTGTTAGTCACTGAGTATGAGTCAATCCATTAGTCATGGGCAGTATGGCCTATGCAGGTTTCCCTCCATTAAACTCCACACTACACTCACAGAAAACCAGCCAAATGTGCAGCCTGTTCCAGCGAGTAAAGGTAATATACCCAGCATTACCACGATGCAGTCTGCTGATAGCATTGTGTTCATCACAGTCAATTGACTTTATGGTCTTCTGAGGTCCTGCTGAGACTGATAAGACTGGATTCCCATGCCTTCGCCTTTCCAAAAACCATTTGGTCGGAGCTTCTGTGAGTGTGGAACGACCTTCTTAACAACCTTGTAAATAAGGATTAGTCAAAGGGATGGGGATCACAAATGCACCGTTAACATATCACGTTTTTATGATCCTGCCTCTCATCAGTGTTAACTCACAAAACATCTGGCCTACATTATTTTTCAAATGTACGTGGTTGAGAGTACTTACAGGTACACAAATGCTAGTCAGAATTCTTAAAAACAACTATCAGGTATTTTTCAAATACGCTTGCAATACAAGCAGTTACTTTTACCAAACCATGCCCTTCCAGGTTGCAGCCCAACCACAGAAGTGGGGACTTGATGGTTTTAAACTTGTAGTGTACTGTTAACCGTACAATTGCCAGAAATCCATTAGAGACAACTCCATCTGATTCTCTGAATTGATATTGGTCCTAGCTAGATAGAACATCAAAGAAAACAATTCATTCACCTTAACCCAAATGCTCACGTTATCTTTATGTAACATGTCAAGGGTATCGGATCTTGGTATCAACAGATTCTGTAAATTGCAATGTCCATACAAGACATAAAAAAGTTGTATTAAGCCTCTTCTAAATATAAAGCATTCATATCAAATAAAAGCCAAACAAATCCAAAATGATCCGTTTCAGGAAACGTTCTCTATAGATTTACAATAGTGTACCATGACAAGAGTTTAATAAACAAGGGTAAAATATGTGTATGTATAAAATTATCCATATGTTGGTTGAGGGCAAAGGTTGATTAGAGAAAACAATGAGGTTGTCAACTCAGGAAGGAAAGCCTTCCCTTCTGTGTAGCAGAGGTGCAGCGTGTCAGTAGAAAGTAGCGGCATCTTAGTCCAGAAAAAGAGGTGCAAAGGTGCTCGGCTGCCAAACACTGACCCAGAAACAGAGACGAGGGAGTCAAAAAGTTAGAGCTGGGTGGTGTTTCTGGACAGACTTCAAACGCAACACACAAACACTGTAAGTGAGTCCCTCATCAAAAGAGCTGCAAAAAACAATGAACTATATTCTACTCTTTACAGCGTGGCCAAATATGTGTCGGTGTGTTAAAGCATGTGTTTGGGTGCGCCCGAACGTGACTGCGATTGTGTGCGTCCCTTTGAAGAGACCGTCTGTTGGGGGTCTTTTTCTGCTATCAAACATAAACACTCCCTCATACCCTCTGTCTGCCCTGTCTTCACACACCGCCGTTCTAACTTCATGATAAAATCGAGCCATGTATACATGACTCAGGCGCTTAATCTAGATTATAAATCAAGGCTCACATTAAGGTAGCAGGGAAAACACAACATTTCAATGATAAGAACTGCCAAATATCCTATATATAGTAAGTCCAAACAGACTGTGTTTCACTCTTCTCCCTGCTCGAGACAATCTCTCCACCAGACATCCAGACCAGAGGAATAAAGCAGCCAGAGAGTGACAGGCCCTGCTGAGCCAGGACTGATTCATTAGCCTGGGGACAGCACGGGCAACTCACACCATCAACACTGGGAGATTTACAACACCCTAGCAGAGGATGAATGGGTCGGTACAAATGGAGCATGGGCTTATAGCAGAAATAAACCACAGTTAAAATTACAAACATGAGAGCAGGGAGGGACTTACATAGACAGAAAAAACATTTCTTGTTTATCCATATTCCCCCATCGTCAGTTTTGCTGGACCTCAAGGAAAAACTGCAAACACCGTCATTAAATATATACTGTACACGCTGCTAGACTAACACAAAATAAGACGTTACTGTTGGCTTTTATAAGTTTTATCACTCCATGATTTTTTCTTTTGCTCTAGTCTAGTCTGTTTTTAACGTATTTAATATCTACTCTTTGAGAGACAGTTGTGTTGTCATGTCGTTTCACTGAGTCCATTCCGTGTTGTTTTTCTATACTTTGCTGCATAAAAACGCCTTGTGAAAAAATTTTACCACCCTCACATGACCAGCTCCTTGGCAGTCATTAAGAATTACAGTTTTCTTATCCACAAAAAACTCCACAGACCAAGCTCCAAGCTCCAAGGACATTAACCGTAGCATTGATCATTGTTGCTGTGCCTTTAAGTATGGTGACAATTGCTGGTCAATGTTTCCGTGCCCCACGAGGGAGTCCGGTGTATTTGCAGAGATCCAGGCTATGCAACATCGGATTTTGAATATCCGTAGAAAAACTGATTACGAGTACTGATACGCTTCGATATTAAAAAGATTGCTGACACCGAACCAATATCGGCGGGCCATCCCTAAAGAAAATCCAATAATATGTATATATATATATATATATATATATATATATACCCTGCCCCCCTGCTTGTATCACTCACATCAATCCGAATCATATCTCGATTCACAGGCTGTCTCTTATACACATCTAGATGTGTATAAGAGACAGCCAGAAAAAGAGGTGCAAAGGTGCTCGGCTGCCAAACACTGACCCAGAAACAGAGACGAGGGAGTCAAAAAGTTAGAGCTGGGTGGTGTTTCTGGACAGACTTCAAACGCAACACACAAACACTGTAAGTGAGTCCCTCATC
>JAFBJS010003306.1:175842-240862 GCA_016785265.1 Paraplagusia blochii | reverse complement strand
TCCAATAATATGTATATATGTATATATATATATATATATTTATATATATATATATACCCTGCTTGTATATATACAAGCGGGGGGGGGGTGACAATTCACTCACATCAATCCGAATCATATCTCGATTCACAGGCAACGATCCGATTCAGGGACAATTCATAAAAAAATATTAAACGATCGATCCAGTTCAATCCGATTCGGTTCAGTTCGATCCAAACCGATTGAAAATGATTAATTTGCACACCCCTAATTTATATTTATATGTATATATGTATATATATATATAGAGAGAGAGAGAGAGAGAGAGAGAAAGAGAGAGAGCGAGAGAGAGAGAATAAAACTAAGTGTATTTTTTGTTATCACACATTTATTTTAGGTAAGGTATGTAACACATTTATTCTGAGGTAGTACAACGTTACTTTTCCACAGGGAGGGCAGTAGGGTTTGTGAATGATGTTAAAAATGAACCAGTACAGTACAGTACAGTCTAGGTGTCTGAACAGGAAGTGAGAGTGGGAGTGTGTCATATTGTAAAAAAAATGTGAGGAAAAGCTGTTTGCCACAGAGTTGTTGAGGCTGGCACAGACTGACATAGGAGGCCAGGAATGTGACCTTGGACACACACAGCAACTCCATTCACTAAATATAGTATAGTTGGTTAAAAAGGAAGCATTACCGCTTTAAAGGATAATATCTCTAGAAAGGGTTGAGTTGCTTGTAAATATCAAGGTATTATTTACCATATAATACTAACACAATATATTACTAAACTAAAAGGTGGTTTTCAGTTCCAGTCCTATTATTTATTTTCTTTAATTCTTCAAACAAAAAAAACCCTCAAAAACCAAATACCAGGAACTACTTAGGAAAAACAATGGTAGCAAATGGTTCAGAATGCAGACGGTGAGACAGACAGAAATGATGAGACAACATATTCTCAGGAACTACAGACTGCCTAGTGTCTAAGGGCCCCTCCCAAATGGGATCCTGCTGAGGGTACTAAACAATTTCCTTTGCTCACAATATTCCCTTCCTCCACCTCCGACTTGGAATTTCACACTATGACTCCTTCATTCCGGGCAGAAGATCAGCCATTAACCATACATTTGCCTTATTCCTATCATTGTGTTCTGTTTATATGTTCCCAGAAATATGAGTATAATAACAAATAATATCATTTTTAATCTTCCTAGGTTCTCATTCCTACAGACCATTTACCTTAATTCCCTGACTATAAGTCGCAACTTTTGCCACATAATTTCAACACTGCGGCTGATGCAGATATGCGGCTAATGTATGCATTTTTACTAATGGTCGCCAGGGGGCGCTCAAGCAGAAAAGGTAAGAGTGAGACAGGTGGTGTCACGGAAGACGCAAGTCACAGCCGCCAATAAACACCATAGAAAAAGAAGAAGTATAACGTGCGGTAACGTGCTTCGTACATAAATAAAATTAGCATAAACTGACCTTCATCATGGAAAATACAAAAAGGAAAGCTCTTTGTTAATATCTCATGTTTCAACATGGGCACATGCTGCTTATAGTCAGGTGTGGGTTATGTATGTACAAAATGTTTTTTCCTTTAAAAAAATGTACTGGGTGCGGCTTATAGTCCAGAGATTACGGTAATCCAAAAGTTATTTTTACTGGGCATAGTAGACTGAGTCATTGGGTTTTAGACTTTGGCTACTTATCCACTACTGTGTTGCAGGCTCAGCTGTCTCCATGACTGCCACTCAAATCACACTGCACCACGTCAGACCAGTAAGCAAACTGGAAGGAGCCAACCGCCCTAACTTGGGTCTTGCCCATGAGCTAACCCTGGAGTTCCACACCAGTCTAAATTTCAAGCATAAAAGAAAAACCTAGACATCTGCGTATAAAGTTATAGACCTAGGCATAAAAGTATTTACAACATGTTTCTTTTGGTTTAATCTCCATGGCATACCGACATATTTCTTTCAGCAGGTGTTTCACCAAGCACAGAAATTGACGATGACAAACGTGAAATTTGATAACCTTGTCAGGGCGGGACACTGTGTTCTACTTTGTGTCTTCTTGTCCTTCCATTCTATCTGCTGCCTAATCAATCTAAAGACACTGTGAAGCCTGGGCTGAAGGCCAACAAGACGTCTCAACAACGAGTTGACAGTTGTAACTCCAACCAACCAACACTGACAACATACGCTCAGTGCCGCAGGGAGGCCATAAAGCGGAGTCGCTGCAAAGGACCTCCTTGTTGATCACTGGTGTGCTTCCGTTGTCAGGGACACAGTAAAATTAATCATGAATGAGCTGTCTTTCACCGGAGTACTGCAGGAGCCTGCAGGGCACGTCGTCTGATGTAACACGGTCGTAAATGTACAATTCCCAAAGCCTGAAAATGTGCACATCAGTTGGGGGGGGGTTTGAAGTGTCACAAAGAACACTGAGTGTTATGCTTTTATCAACATTCCTCAATAATTCCCACACGACCCCCTCATTGAACATCCCACCAACTGCCTACATCAGGTCAAAGAAGTAGAATGTAATTAAAAAAAAAAAAAGAAAAAATAGTTTTTTTGTGTTGTTAGCACCACATCTTTCTGGAGGTTTTTGACTTTTTTAGTCTAAAGTTTGCTGGACATTTCCCACGAAAGGTTGCCAGTGAGTGGCAGCAATTAGAGGAGAGGTGGCGTAAGGTGAACTCCCAGTAGACGTTAAGACAGCAGGAAAGACTATAAAGGTCTCACGTCCATCACCAAACAACCTCTGAGCCATTGTCTGTGGTACGAGTGACACGGGGGTGGTTTAATGAACACGGGTCTCCAGCCTGCGATCCAGAAGAAGGCCTTTCCGTCTACGCTGTGACTGAGTGTCAGACTGCAGACAGATAGGTCACTTCTGTAGTAGAGCATGAGGTGACGATGGATCAGATTTGTTTGTTTCTTTAGGTCTAAAATAAGTCTTTATTTAGATTAACTTTTCCCTTTCCTTTAGCAATTTAGTCTGTTTAGTCTGATTGAGTGAGTAAAAAAAAAAACACAGGACATGAAAACATATAATTGTCCATTTCTTAAGCTACGTGTAAAAACGCTTGCAAAACCTGACCAATCTTTAGGTTATTTATGCAGGGATTGAAAATGTATGTGCAATATGCACCAAATACACATAGACAAGTAGACAGACTTTGATTTTCTACAATTTTGATCAAATCTCATAACCCAAGTTTTGAGAGTAAATGTTTAAACAGACTTACCAGCTTTTTCTTGTTCAGGAATGGAAAGAGTGTTCTGGAGGGAAAAAGAGAGAGGGAAAGTTCAATGATTGATTTAGTTATGATTTATTTCTTACTTAAAATTCTAAATCAAGTATCTGTTTCAATTCTGTCATCAAAGATCTGCAGGATCAGTCTTGTCCCCAGCTAGATGTTGTTATGCAAAATTTAGAAAGGAATAGTTTTTAGTAGGAAAAAACCTCAGCAAAGAGTCAGAGACTGGTTGTGGGTGCTACTGACTACACAGTTGAGCATTAACTGGTGTCAAATCTCCAGAAATGAATCAGTGAGAGTCACCGAACAGTCGGTAAACCTGTTGCCTTTTCATTGAAAAGGTTTCAAAACCTGTTATGGCAAGTCTTGGTGATATATCTGAATAGAGACTAGTAGTACAAGCATGAAGTATGTCCCTGGTGTGTGTTGTGTTTGTGTGTCTGGTCGTAAGCTGGAATGCAGGGGTCAATCTCACCCCTGACCGTTGACCTAAAGGTACCTTAATTCAATTTCACACCCAGACCTGTTTTAATCCAAACTCCAGTGGAACAAACCTGACTAAGTGAAGGCAGTGATGGAGCTTCAGCGTGAGGTCCATGGACTTTAACAACAACGTCCTGTGCAGTTTGCACAGTTCTTTATTTTAAAGTGTCAAACAGTAAGGAAGGTGTGTATGCCTGTATTGCTTCTTCTTCTCCTTTCAGCTTGTCCCCCTCTGTATCCACAACCCTAACTCCATCTAACCTCTACGTCCTCTCTTACTGCATCCATCAACCTCCTCTGTGTCTCCTACCTCGTAGCTCCATCTCTAGGATCATTCCTCTACCAATGTATCCACTGTCCCTCCTCTGAACATGTCCAAACCATCTCAATCTGTCTTCTCTAGCTTCTTCTCCAAACCTTCCTGTCCGTGTTCGCTCTAATCACCTCATTCCTGATCCGGTCCATCCTTGTCGCTCCTAAAGAGAATCTCAGCATCTTTAACTCCTCCACCACCAGCTCTGTCTCCTGTCTTCTACCTATTGCTAGTGTCCCTAATCCATCATGGCTGGTCTCACAACTGTGCTGTATACCTTTCCCAACATACTTTTTTTTTAATCATTTGCCTGTATTACTACTGCATCTAAATAGTTTTTTTTCTTCATCATGCTTCAGATGCAAAACCCAAGCTGTTAAATTGAACCCAACTGAAAAAAGCATTAGTTGAGACGTGAATGTGCTTGTTTACCACTTTCACAGATCAACAAAAAAATGCATTTGCTATAGTTCATACCACTTGTACTACACATCCAGTCAGTATATAGGGGCCATATGCTGAGGGCCGACTCTAGTTCACATTAGATATGATGCCGTGGGCCAAATATCTTTGCACTGCCTAAGTTTGACGCTAGCTGTGGATGGAATCAAATTCCTTCCTATACCATGACAGTTATTTTATCTTCCTGCTGTAGACGAGATAACTATCTATACTTCAGTGTTTCATGGTGAAAACCAATATGGGCACCAGGCTCTTTGACCCATTGTCTTCAAATGAAGATAAAAGCATAACTTAAAACCTAATTCACTCAGACTCGACCTTAATTGTACCCCAGAGTCTCTCTTTTTTCAGCACATAGACAGAAAATGAATCATTGGAGGCCAAAGCATGTCTGACTATAGGTGCGGGGTAGCTCGCCTGCTGAGTAGCAGGGGAGCGCTTACGCTTTATGACAAACGACTGCAGGTGTGAACCAGTCTGAGCGAACACAAAGCCTGCTCTCATATGTGTGAGTGTTTTTGTTAATGTGTTGTCTGACTGATGCGGGATAATGTGGTGTCACGGTCTCAGTCTGTCTTACTCACTGCCAATGAAGGGTGATGTCTGGGCAAACATTTAATCCGTAACCCTGCTGGCATTTCTGGTGATGTATGGCTGTGCTCGTGCGTGGAGTTGAGTTGCCATTAAATCATGTCATTAATACGATTTTAAACACATAATTGGATATAATTCCCTCTCAAGATAAACAGCTTTCATCCATCCGTCTGATTGATGATCATGAAAGACACCTTGGAGATTACATCTCACCTCCTCTCCCCTAAATCACCAGCACAGGCAGAATATAAACAGTGGCTGAAATAAGAGCTGAATTGATTTCCATTGTTGTTTCAGCTGTTTGGGATTAGAGCAATTTAACCCCTTCCTTTTCAGTCCCGACACAACGCTGACTGAGTCAGCAGTGTAATAGCCAGACAACAGTATCGAACTGTTTGAGTGAATGGTAAAATATGTTTTTGCTATAGAGGAAACAACATCAACCTGAACAGAGGAATCCGTAATAGCTTTAATGCTTTCAGTCTTTTCTACGCCATCTACTTGTAAAATGCAGGGATCGCAGGAAAAAGCAGATGTGTAATCGTAATAGTATGAGTTGGACACATTTGACAGGCTGGATTCAAATACCAAACGGGCTTCATCTGGCCCTCAGGCCTTAGTTTGGATTTCCTCCAAGTGTGATTTTCTATGATCAAATCAAAATCAGCTTTTTAGAGACATGAGAAGTAGTATCAGAGCCAGACACAAATTAATGAGCCGTTCAAGATAAAGTGCAAAAAACCCCTGCACACTGTAAAAAAAAACAACCCACTGTGAGTCAGTGTAGTGAGCTCACAAACTGAGGTGAGTAAACAGATGTGAAGGATGATTTTGTCTTTGAAGCAAAGGCTAAAGTTGCACTTACCGCTTATTACTGCAGTAGTCGGCTGTTTTAGGGCTACTACTCTCCCATGAATCACTATTGGGAGTATTTCACTCTAACATACTAAATGTACTCTCTAAACACAGGAAACTTTACTCCAAATTGAATTTATTGGAAAAGCTCTGTGCATGTTCTGCAAAAGTCCTTGAACAGAAAGGTCAACACAGGCGCTGTGTGAGGCTGCTCTGCTCAGCACTAACAAGACATTTCACTTCTCCACTGTGTGCCCTGTGCATTGTGCAAACACCACACCACAGGTTCCTGTCAGTGACCCATGAAGTCACTTACACTGTGTAAATCTCACCTTCCCACACAGGGCTGCTCGCTCCTTCACAACCATTTCGGTTGAATAAATGTGAGCGAGCGAGGGATCAGTCCAGCAAGAATGTGTGGATGAATAGGTACCAGTAAGTACCAGTGTTTTCATTGCACCATAGTTACAGATTTTCACCTCATTCGCCTCAGTCTCCCACCCTCCACCACCCCAGCATGCCACAGAGCAGGTTGTCTGGGCCGTGTCAGGTGTCCACTGGAGAGCTGAGCGTCAGCTGCCTCATTTACTGCCACTTATTTACCAGAAGTGTTGTGTGTGGGGGGGCACAATGGGGGTATGGTATGTGTTTTCTTTACATGTGTGTCATGGCTTGCAACCAAGTATGTGTGTCTACATGATCAGTCATCGTAGGGTCATGACTCTAGAAACTACGTTGAGTAAACAGTGATTAAAATACCACTACATATTCAATGAATTAGTCAATAATAATAATAACAATAATGTCAATTTGGAGACTATTGTCCCTGCAATCTGGTGACAAATATTGTTGTATTGTATTATTATTATTATTATTGTTGTTGTTGTTGTTGTCGTTGTCATGAAAGTTTGTAAGAAATAAAAAAAATATAATGTTTTATTGAAATGAAGTGTCTTTTCTATTTGATTTAATATAATCATATGATTTACACAATAATTAGCAAACATAACTTGTTCCCTCTTACATTTCCTGTTTCTACACTTTATTGTATTTTAAATTTCATTTTAACACAAATTATTCATTAGCTTTTATTTAGAAGTTTTATTTTAGACATTTAGTAGAAATTTGCCCGCAATTAATTATCTTACGGCCTTCAATATTAATGTCAAAGTCGTACCAACTTTTTCTTGGAATATTGAACATCAAGAAGATCAAACCCAACCATAAAAATTGAGGAAACAAGTGACTTGAACACAATTGTGACAGAAAGTGGTTTATAACCTGCTGAATGGGGATTGCTTTGATTTTCTGCAGATTTGCTGAATAAAGTGTGCTCCCGGGCTCCATATTTTTGAAAACCACTGCACTAAAGACTTGAAAACCTTTAAATGCTTCTGACATCTACATGTGTCGTGGTTTGACAATAAACATACTTTCAAATGAAGCTGTGAAAGACAGCTTAAGTAAGAGCTGGAGCTATGGTGCAGAACGCTCAATCATTTCCGTGTGAGTGAATTAGTCAGACCGTGGCACGAACGTCTTGCACAACAGACCTGAGTGGTCCAACATGCTTCTCTTTGCCTACTTACCACTCTCCCAACCCCTGCCCCCATCCTGCACTGCAGCTGCAGCATACGTGTGTGACCACCCATGGTCTATCCTGGCCAAGGATTAGGGGGCTCAGACTAACTCAAACCTTTTTCTCCACCACTTAACGCAAAGGGTTAAATTAGTGCAGATGGCCTATGGTCCAGATAGGTGACGGCTCCAGTGTTGGAGGTACAAGGTGACTCCACTGTATGTGAAGTAACGGAGGGAGACAGCATTGTAAGCGTGAGCGAGTGCATGCTCGCCTCTTTTGGAGATGTTATCTGAAGCTTTTCTTTGACCAAGCATGAATGTGGTCTTTTTGCCCCGCACTCTCGAAGGAATTTATTCTCTTTGCTCTGCCGACCCCAGGGTGCACGTGTGCTGGGAAACGTGGGAAACAATTTTATTTTAGCTTTCTCTCCAAGTCTAGACCCTGCATACGTTCGCCTCCACATTCTCTTTCACATTTTAACACTTTCCATATGTGCTTCAACAGGAAGTGATGTGATGACTTGTTGTAATGATGCGTTGGAACATTTCCTGCAGGAGAGTTATAGTAGTGTCCAGATGTTGGAGGTAACGGCTATTTGAAAAGCAAACAACACTGAGTCAAATTTGGTGACAAAATTGCCAATGCCTCCAACGCACTGACATTTTGTATAAAACTCAAAGCCAAGTTGATTGCTTTCCTTCCCTGGTTGTGTTTCAAAGTTAATGATTTCACCATGATTATTGCAACACACATAAATACACTGGCCAATAACTGATGCCTCTCACTTAACTTTGGCTCAGGAAATTCACACACACACAGAACTTCACACACAGGGAAAGGAAAACACACATTTACATTTGCTAACTATTGAGGACCATGGCAAAAGGCCACTGGTTTTAGGCAGTGTCTGGTATTAACTGTTGGGCCCCTGAAGCGTGAACTCTGAACCATTGACCGGTTCTTGGAACCATGGGAAAAGACAGAACCTCTTAAGGTGAAAAACATAAGACTCTCTAAACCGGTCCAAAAATGAATGGAAGACAAATAAATGAAGGATTAAGTTTTAATAATATTGATATTTCAATTTTTTAATTTTTCTTCCAGATGAGCTGCCTTTTAAAACAAATTGTTTATGTTGGGAGCAACCCAGAGCACGCCAATGTCTATATATAAAAGAAAAGACAAAGGTAGAGAGAAAAATACCAAAAATGTGACAAAGCTTTGTTAGGCAACTGGACATCTTTGACCTTGAATATGAGCGAGATGACTAAGAATCAATCGCCAACGAAAAATGTTTCATCTTAAATGTTTTTGGATACAGTTCTTTCCTCTTGGCTTGTCCTCTTCTCAGGGGTTGCCACAGTGAGTCAACAATTTCCATCTCACCCTGTCCTCTCTGTCATCTACTCTAACTCCAACTACAACGCATCCATCAATCTCCTCTTTGTCTCCTGCCTGGTAGCTCCATCTCTAGAATCATTCTTCTACCAACGTGTATCCACTGTCCCCTCCTGAACATGTCCAAACCATCTCAATATGTTGAGGTTATTGACCTTAATTTTCACATGCATGACGTACAATTATTCATCCAACATCTCATCATTAACTCACCAATAATAGCTCAAAGACAACGACTTTCATCAAAAATGAATTTTGCGACACAGTGAAAGTCATCTAATCTGGGTCACATTCAAATGGACCACACACGCACAACAGGGTCTTCAAATAGCAACAGATTTTAGGTCATGATATGGTCAAAACTCAGGACCACACACTTTGGACTTTGGCGCTCACACAAGCTAGTGTGATCAAGAGTGACATTGTAACTCAGGTTGGGTCGGTGACATTCATGTCTGTGACAGCCTGACACTACAGGATTGTTTGGCCGGATAATCTCTTCAGATTAACCCCGATCACGTAATGCTTATGGTTGGTGACAAAGCTGTACCAGGGCATAACTTGGCACGGTTATCCTTTCGGTTTCGGAATAACTTAGAGGTTATCGACTGATTCCCTGTTTGCTGTTCATTTCTGTCCGCATTACATAATTTTTTATTGGATTTTTGCACGCTTGGTTTATAATAAAATAACTCTGTATAGCATATCCATGTATAAAGAAGCATAAGATACACAGAACCTGTGGAATTGGTATAGATCTAAACAAGTTGTCTAAACCTGTGGCTCTCAAACTGTGTTTGAGGCTGTTGGGTTTAAACCAAACCAACCAAATCTGAGGTCATGCTCCTGTATATTCTCACCAAAGCATTGTTGCTTCATGAGTTTTAAATACTCCAGCTTCCTAAGTGACACAAATAAAAACCAAACCACTAACCCCCAAACGGTTTGGTAGAAATCACACCTGGTTTTACAATGCATTCCTGTGTACATGTTTTAGCATCTGTAGATTTGTGCATGTGTGTTTTTGTGTGTGTGATTCTGAGTGTGTTCAGTTTGTTTGTTCCTTCCGTGATTTATGGGGCTCCATTATCAGAAAGCGGCTGGGGCATTTCCAGATGTCTGTATTTTCCACCCATTCATAAGATTTACTGTCAACAAGTGTCATCATCCTGCAACTATTTGCTTCACTTTTTTAGCCTCCTTTATGTAAGAGAACTTTATTTTGGTGACTCATTTGACTGTGCAACAATCCAGAACTTGTTAACAACAAACAGAAATGTATTTTTTAAAAAGCATAAGAGACCACATCACACAAGTTTGGTGCTATACGCCAAAAGAGTGTCAAAAACCACATGGAGTCGGTAAATCACCGGGCTCGTAAAGTCGAAGTAATGCAGTTAGGATGCCTCAGAAAGTTCTCCTGTAAACAAGCACTGGTTGCTATTGAGCAAAGTGTGTCAACATGGAAATTTGTACAGTGTTATCTTTCAAAATAGAAATGTTTGGTGTGCGAAACGGCTCAGATTCACGACAGCACATGTACTGTGGTTTCGTAACACAAACTTTTACTGATACAGAATCGGCAGCAGACAATGAGAGAAATCTCTGTCAGTTCGGTTCCTGAAGTGCTACACGCAAAGGCAGTAGCCTTGAGTCGACAGGAAAAACAAGGTTTCCTTGTGGGGGTGGAGGAGAAGTTCATTTTCCACATCCTGTCCCAAACACAAGTCCTTTTTACATACTCTTTTTTTGAAATCCCACTAAGTCTGTGTTTGTCCCCATGTTATAGCTGTGCTCTGCAGGGGAGTGACCTTGGGGACAATGACACCACACAAAGTGGTCAGCGTGGCCGCGACTAAACCCACTGCAGGCAGCCCATGTCAGACTGAATGGTGGTTGGTTTTAGAGCTCACCCTTAATGGGCAACTGCATTCTTTAAGTCAAGTGTGTGAAGAAGGGAAGAAATAAAGTAAAAGAGAAGGATAACCTTATTATGAATTAAGCACATGCTCTTTGCTGTTGACGTCATAGAGAAGGATGTGAGAGAGTGTAAGCAAAATGGAAATGCAGTGAAAGTGGCCACATATTATGTCTTTTTATCTGAGTGGGAAGGTGTGGTCTGGTTAGAGGATGTTTGGGGACTGAGAGGCTGCCAAAGCCGGAACACGGAGGAAGAACAGAGCAGAGATCTGCCTGTGACCTTAGCACGCAAACCACTGAACTCCATTGTCCACCAAAGCACAGGCAGATAAAGAACTGTGTACAGACATAACCAGAGACAAGGAACGCTCTGGATGTCCTTCTGAAATAAAAATACCCCTCACTAAATCATCTCAGGGAAAAAGTCAGACAGAATACTGACCAAGGAACTTTAGAATCTTCTTTCACAATTCAATGTCCATAGATATTGTGTTGAAACCAGCATCTGAGATAGATGCTGTGTTAGTGTGATGTTGCTCTGGAGACAGAATACAGATCCAAACAAAGGGTTAAAGGTTGCCCTGTGGTGGAATGTTTACCAAAGACGGTGAGGGCGAGTGCTGGTATAGGGCAGCACCCTCTCTGTCTTCATACGCGGTGCCTCCTCGCTAAATTTAACACACAATTGTGCTCTGCGGCTAGGTCAGTGGCTGAAGTCTTGAGGGAATTCGGAGAATATGTCCTTCCAGTGGGAATGTGAGTCAATGAAGGTGACTGATATGTTGTTTCCGACTGTAACTTTCAGAGGAAGTTGCTCAGGGGTCAGCAGCCTCCACCCGACCTCTGTCTTTGCACATCCTCTCCAAATACATGCTCTAAAAATACCATCGCAAAACAAATAATTCTTCTAAAAATGTAGCCCAGTGTTGTCACAATGGATTAGATTTCTGATGACTTTGGCAATGGCTACACTACACTACCTTTTATTTGGGTCTTACCCCCCACACCCCAAGTTCCGAGCCCCCTTAAACCATGCTGCATTATCAATGAGTGTATGAACAGGTAAGAAAGTACCAGGCAGGAAGTTTGACTTCTTTAGAATGAACACGGCAGCTAAGTGGAGAAACAGTAGTGCCTGTAAACAGAGTAAAACACACCTGTTGCCTCACAACAGTGTTACCAAAACACCATCTCAAGACACTTGTTACAATAAGCCTCAAATAGAGACCTGCAGAAAAGAACAATATTGGCAGAGAACAGTTCTGGAAGGAGAGAAAATAAACAAACCACCTGCTCTGACACAACACTCGTTGGGTGTCTTACCCAGCTTCTCTGCAAGAATAACAGCCACCTGCTAAAGGCTAACAATAACCACTGTTATGCTTGCTAATGATCAATTCATCAGGACCCAGTGTCTTATGCACAGCAGATAACACTGTACGTGCTGTGTCTTTGAAGATAGTTGCATACCAGTTTTTATCGCAGTTACATAAAAGACAGCATGGGTTCTGTAATTTGATTAGAGCCAAGCATAACACTAAATACCAGGAGGTGTCTGTGGAACAGTAAAAAAATGTCCTCTTGCATAAGAACTTAAGAAATTGAAAGAATTTATAGGCACAGTATAAACGCACACAGAGGATTATTCTTGTCTTGTGTAAAGACAGTAGACGATCACAATCTGATTCTACACTGACACTGATTGTAATCCTAACTAAAAATGATGCTCAAAACATTTTTGTAAGAAATAAACGGGTGAAGACTGTTCATATCACCTTAACAATAGTAATGTGTTGGAAAAGTCTTAGATATGAAGGTAAACTTTACAGGACGGTTGTGAGACCAGCTAGGATGTATGGATTAGAGACACTAGCAATAGGCAGGAGACAGGAGGCAGAGCAGGAGGTGGAGGAGTTAAAGATCCTGAGGTTATTTTAGGAGAGACAAGGATGGACAGGATCGGGAATGAGGTGATTAGAGGGACAACACAGAAAGGGACAACACAGGAAGGGTTAGAGAAAACACCAGAGAAGCCAGATTGAGATGGACATGTCCAGAGAAGGGACAGTGGGATATAGTGAAAAATGATCCTAGAGATGGAGCTACCAGGTAGGAGACAAAGAGGAGATTGATGGTTGCAATGAGGAAGGACATGGAGGCAGCTGGAGTCAGAGAAGAAGATAAAGAGGACAGGAGTTGCTCTGGCAAAACCTGATAATTTGTCAGGAACCATTATGGGCACATGAAGTATAAAAAGTACTACTACCTAGAGGTGTTATACTACACAAGTAGAATTCAACCCTACATCAGCATATTTTCTTTTTTTTTCTTATACACATCTTATTTTATACGACATATTATTTTAACCAATTAAGATGAGTGATCATAATGTAAAACACCAATATATGATGGGTATTGTGATTGTTAATCTAATGTATATATGCAAGTGTATATGGTTGAAACAGTTGCTGTAATTCAACCACAGTTCTTCCACACATCTGCTTTGTGTTTACGTCATTTAGAGGATTTGTATTGTCTGGCTAACAAGATTAAGTCGGCTTCACAAAACCCTAACTCTGAAAGGAATCAGCGGACCCCTGCAATCTCAGGCCACTCAGGGTTTCTCAATGAAGTTGTCATCTGTTTGACCAATCAATTGCACCACAGGGTCTCCACTGTATGGAGCCTCTTATTATGTGCAGTGAAAGTGGTGTTTACCCAAGCTTACTGAGCTACGCTCTGTTCACTTAAAGACATTGCGCATCACTGACTGAAGTCACTGGATACATTGATAGTGCGTGTGCCTGTGATAAAATGTTATGTCGTGCAAAACGACAAAGCAATGCACAGAAGGAACTGCAAGAGATAATTCAGGAATGCTGCCTATCTTTTTATCAACGGATTGTCAGGTTCATACTCGTGGCCATGGGTCCTTCTGACAAGGACAAAAACGCAGACATCCTGCTCGACATTTGATGTTATCTTAACATACATCATTTCCCAAAGTGTTTTATTTTTTTACGATCTCGTTCAAGCAGGGTTAGGTGCTGCCCCAGCAACACCGGCAGCAACCTTGTTCACTTTGCCTTTTTTTCTGAAGGCAATGCCAGAAGAAGAAGGCTGACAAATCCATTAAGTGAGCAGGCAAGGGTCTGAAGATGTGCGTCTCACTTGAAGGCTTTCCACCTCCCTCCCCCTTTTCCTGGCTTTTCACCTCCTGCAGCCCTTTTGTGACCCCTGTCTGAGGGAGAAGGGGTCTCCTTCTTTGGACCTAGCTAATTACAGAGCTTTACCGTCTGCTTGGCCAATCCCTAAATGCTGGAGGACATTCCTACAATTAGGAAATTCAATACGCATGTTTGTGTTTGTGTGAAAGTCTGTGTGTGTTAGTTGTCCTAAACAACAAATATGATGCTAATGTACATTTATAGAATTTAAAATCAACATAGTTACTACTCCTTATCTATTAGTACCAAAACCGGAGACAGGTCTTCACAGGAAAAGTGTGAAGACAAGAAACTATATTTTTCTGTTTATTTTATTTGTTGAATCCTAGCAAGCATTACTAATTCAACAGTGTAGCATCAAATGTGTATTAAGTCATCAAGACCTTACTAAGAAAAATTGTATATATTTACCACTAGAGGTCGTCGATGGAGGGTGGGGGTGCTGTCGATGGAGGAGGTGGCGCTCAGGGCATTCTCAATTTCCTGGTCCAGTTGGTCTAACTTCATCAGCAGCAACACCATGGAGTCCAGTCGAGCATGCTCCGGCTAACAAGACAAGAGGGTAGAAAAATATTTTTCAACAATTGAGAATATCTTCCAGTGATAGCGTACTCTAAACCGCAAAAAAAATGTCACAAACATTTATAATTGTATTAACTTAATTCATTCACTGAACTATATAATTATTATTAATTAATAATTGACTAATTATTTCAAGTTAATCAATTTGGAACTTTTCCAAGTTCTGAGTAAACTAAACATCAAAGCCTTATCTCAATATTATCGAAATCATTTGTCAATCGCCTGCGTCCGTAGCTGCTTTAGCATATCAGGAAATGTACAAAAAAACAGATACAACTGTATTTTGTTTGTGTCCTTAAAATGTTATCTTACAAGAAAATAAAACTGTAAATTTTAACGTTAATGCCATTAAAAACATTATTTTACCATATTTAAATTTTTGCGTGATGATTTTCTTGTTTTAAAATAAGTACTAAATGTAAAAAGTGACTTTAGCACCTCATTACGTCAAAAACAAAACCTTAATAACATTTTAGTAGACACTTACAAAAGAGACAATCATCTCGGCTATTAGCAGTTATGCTTATTTTCTCTGCCGTATGCTAAGAACGAGTCGTTTAGTTCTGGGTAGCATCTGCACTCAACATTTTCATCAAATGTCTTTAATATACATTGTTTTTCTTTTGCTGACTTCACCCGTCGCAACAACACCATAACAAGGTCGTTACTGACCCCAGGTGGTGTAACGGCGTACAACAGGCCGGAAACAATCTCCTGTGTTCTTTTTGTTGGCGCGCTTCGAAGGCCCCAGGTGGGTGGGTGTTTTTATAACGTTTACCAATTCTATTAATTTACCTTTTTAGGCGTTTTACTTCTCTTCGGTTCTTTTTTTCAGTCTTGACTGCGGTTGTGACTGAATGTTGTTCTTAGTTCTTGCTAACCTAGTTTGGATACAGTTTACGAACCAAAACAGTGGACGGAGTTGAGTAGCCGTGACGTCAGCAGCGTCCTTATACTAACAGCTAGTCACGTGAATGTAGCTATTTAAATTGTACCGGTTGTAACCAGTTGTTTTAAGGTAACACAAGGGATTTTTAGCATCCCTGTGTGAAAATCAAACTTTTAAGCTGGTACAGCAGGGTCCAGATAAAATGTGACCCATTTTAAGCAGCTGTATTTTTTCAGGCCTTTTTTCGTTCCATTCCTAATAACATCTTAGAACTTGCGCTTACTGATATTTTCCAGTTTGTGTGGAATCAGCCTGTCAGAGCCCTGGTTTTCCTGTCTACTTTGCTAAAATGGCAACATTAGGGGCTACGTACGCGGTGCGGATGCAGTCGTTTAAATTCTCCGTGGCTGCGCACATCGTTGTGTTTTGCCTCCTTGGCAAAGTTTCACAATGAAACATTGTGTGGTAGTAACACAATGGTATCTTTACAAGGCCTGACTGAATGAACAAAAGCATCTGGTTTGAGATGGCAACAACAACCGCGGAACAACACAGCAGAAAACAAGTGCAGTGTAATGTCAGGCACTCCAAGAAGGCACAGTGGGTCCCGGGGCATTCTGGTGGTCTTGTGGTCGCCCCTGCCCCTCTCTCTGTTCCATCGACTGGGGTTTCTGTTTCACTCCAAACTTCCTGTTTTTTTTTAATGGGAGACAGTTGCCACAGTGGTGTGAAGTGTCAAACCCCTCTTCCCTTTCTCATGGCGAACCCTCTTATTACTTTCTGTGGCTTCCACTCCATTAAAATAATTTTTCTGAACTAGACTGTGATCTAAAAGCTGTAAAACAAAGTCCCTTCATTTTAGTATGAGATCAAAAAAGACAGTAAGTCCAAAAAAAGGGGGGAAAAGATTCGGACAGAGAGTCACCAACAGTCTGTAGTCAGATGAGTGACAGTTAAGCCAGTTCAGCCCAAAGGTCAGTACAGAGTCTTGTTGCTAAAGCAAATAAACACAGTAACAAAGCTGAGTATCAGAGTAATCTCTCTCCATTATTCAAACCAGATTGGAAAAAAAAATAAAACTGGATGTGAACTCAATTTACGTGGTTTACTGGAACATCTTCATTAATTAGTATTGTATGCTGTCAAGGGATTCCTCTCACTACCAGGGATGAACAAATGACGTCGGCTCACTAATTCTATTTTCTTGTTTCTACAGCGTATCTTCACATTTATCTTTTAGAACAACAACGGAACTGTTATGAATCACTGTTGTTTGACATGGAACAGAATAGAAAACAAGTCATTATTATAATGTCTCTGTATGGGGTAGGTTTTTCTTTCTTTTCAACCATTAGGGGAAAAGATTTTGAAAGACTCACTGACTAGAACTGCATCAACTGTCCTTACAACTGTCTAATGTCAGTATAATGTCTCTAGACATTATACTGAGTTTATATACATATACAGTACAGTATCTAAATGACATATATATATGTCCAAATATAAATATCATCTAGTATAGTATTTATCTTTGGTTTTTATCTTTGGTTTAATGCTGTACTGCAACTGAGTCATCTTTGACAACATTTAAGACCTGACTAGCCGCACACATTACTCACCCATAAAATAATTGCAAATTCAGACAGTTTACCAAATATTGGTTTTATAGCGTCATAACAGGAGGTTGTAATGACGCCATGTGAGTAAAATGTTGCCCCTGGAACAACAAAGTATGACAGAGAACCAGAATGACTAATTTTCTCGTACTGGAATATTGTGTTATTACAATATCATTATGATACTACGACGATATAGTTATTATAGCAAATTAAAGGAAAATTTGTTTTTATTCTTATTATGATACTATGTAACGAACCAATATTTATTTTATTACATTCACATTATCATAGTGTCAACAGCCACAGGGGCAGACACCCTATTGCCGTAGACTGATTGAGCAGGATAGTCAGACGTCTACTCCTCTGAAAGCTCCTCTATACCAATGGTGCCCAACCACTGGGCCATGGACCGGTATCGGTCCGTGGGTGAATTGGTGCCGGGCCGCAGAGAAATAATGTTTCCTTTTGGCCATCGCAATCAAATTGTTATGCTTCTTGTGCGTAATCCAAGGCAATCGCATTTTTTAAATTTGATTTATTGACTTATTTATAATTTTACTTGAGTTCAAAATGACAGCCTTGGTTGTTCTAGAGTTAAACCTAGTCTTGCATACCACTTGGCCGGGACGGTGCTTTCGAACCTGAAGCCTTTTGGACCTAAGTCTGCCTCCCCAACCATTAGGCCACTACACAAACACAATATAAAGCACTTAAATGACATTAAATAATTCTGGTTTGTCTCTACAATCATTATAATTAGTTATTACCACATGTGGGTATTCACCAAAGAGCCTTAAACTGCACATTGTTAGACCAAACCAAAAAGCATCTTCCAAAGACGACTCCTGTAATCACACAGGAGTTTAGAAAATTCACTAAAATGCAAAGGTCCCGTAACTGGAGGCTTTTGTTGCATTTTATTAATAATGTAAAACTGCACAAAACCAAACTAATTTAGCTCTGAATCCAAGGCCAGCTCTTGACTTTCTGTGTCTTGGGTGATGTTTACAAGAAGCTGTGCTCCTCTAACATGAACTCATCACAGGAATTTAACTTTTCACAATATGGTACTTGTCCAAACAACATGCCTCCTTAATGCGCGCGCAGTCGTAAATAATGGATTTTTTTGTTGCCATTCCATGGTGAACATTGTGACTACTGAAACAGAGTTAGCTGTGTTGGCCGTCTGGCTCGTGTTTTGCTCCACTGAGCTAAAGTTCATGAGGAACTCTGGATTTTCAGATACTGGCTGACAGTGTGTCAACAGGACAGCATGGAGTCGCTGGTTTAGAGATGTCATTTCAGCCCCTAAAATTTTTTCACAGAGCATAAATTAAATAAAAATCTGTTAAATAACAATTTACAGTGTGGAAAGTACTATATGTTGTGTTGATCTCCCCTCCCTTCAAGGCTGCCACAACGTGGGACAAAATTATTTATACTCAGCTCATGCCCAGTAATTTCATTTTTGTTTATTCCAAGAAATAAATATTTAAAGTTTGCTGGCGCCCTACAACTGCAACAATAACATTCTTATTACCTTTTTAAAACCCAGTCTTACCTTTCTGGTGCGCATCCTGACCGTGCCGTCCTTCGTAACCTCAGGCTCTTCTGCTTCATTTGTCCGACAGGAAAGGTGTGCATCCACGTGCGCTGCCTCATCTGTTTCCTCCATGTTCGAAACTACTGCTCCTGGCCTGTGGTCTTCCCTCTGACCATCAGTCACCTCAGAGGCAGGTGACGCAGTCAAGTCACATCCTGAGGCACGGTTGCCATGGTTACCCTCAGACGGCAGCTCAGCATTGACCTCTGCGCAGCGAGATGTCAGACGGTGGTCCTGTTGCTGTGTGATGATGAGATGTTTATCAGTTTGACAGGAGATGAATATTGAGTCGTTGTGAGGAAGCGATCCCGCCGGGTCGTCAGGTTCAACACAGCTAACCTCCAAAATGGTGTCCAGTTTGCAGCTATTTTCGAAGTTTCCTTCATCGACACAGAAAGTCAACTCATCACCTGCGTCTGAGCTGATATTCGTCTCATTTGCTGTTGGAATTGCAGAAATACTTTGATCCACACACTCTTCTCTTCCTGTAAATGCAGCATCTGCCTTTTCATATGAAACACAACTGCCAACCAGCGTAGAACAAAGCTGACCTTTTGGAGAAATATCGGGTGATGCAGCTGCTCCATACCTGACCTGGTTGGATTTCCCACAGCTTCCTGCTTCTGGACTTTCCACTGCCTCTTGCGTATTCATCTGTGTCACTGTAATATTAGTCAATTCCAACGAATTCTGCTGGGCTAATTCATCATATCCCGTCTGATCCAAAACCCCAGTGCAGTCAGGATGACCATGGTTTCCTCCGTTGTCTCCCGACTGCGGTTTGACTTCTGTATTTTCATTTAACGTTTCTAGGTCATTTTTTATACGTGGTTTCGCAAAAGAATGTTCGCTCCAGGTTTCTGAATGACTCGCTACAGTCGCAACCGGTTCTCCAGCCGGACACATGATATCAACCGCCTCCATCACATGAAACGGACCGGGAAAAGGACCAGCAGTGAAGTTCCTAGAAGCATCAGCATGCTCAGATGTTGAAATCTTCTCTTTCTCAACATCTGGCATGTCAGTTGGAGGTTCTCCTTCAGCAGTGTTCAGTGACCAGTTGAGCGTAGCTCCAGGGTTTTCAGCAGGTCTGCTGTAACCCTCTGTGTGCCTCTCCTTTGTTTCCTGGTGATTTGAATGTTTGCCAGTTTGCACACCAGCAGATCCAGACAGTGGAAGACCATTGTTTGAAGAGATAGAGATGCATTGTTGCCCCTCGAGGAGGACATGTGGCCTTTTAAAGGCATTGGCATCAGTGCAGATGTTGTAGCAACTTTCTACTCCGACTTCAACGCTGACGGTTTCAAGCCTTTGGGTAACAGTGGTACCAGAGAGATTTGCGCAAGACATGTGGCCGTTTGAGTCGCAGTGATATTCTCCAGAATGATCCTTACTTTCAGCGTCCAAATTTTCAAATTCACACTCTGCGCCAACAACATCCACATCCTGTGAATCTGATGAAACGTTCTCCTGCTTTTTCATTTCATTCGTCTCTTTACTGCCTGCATTGTCCTCAACAAAGGTGGATGTCCCTTCACATGTGACAGTAAGGTCATCTGAGGAAAGCTGGGGACAACCCTCGGGCATAGAAGCGCATCTTGTCCTGCGACCTTTCTGTGAGGTCTCTGCTCCATTCCAGGGCCTGGAGCCGTCGACTCCATGACAGCAGACCAGGTCCAGATCATCGAAACTGTATTTGAGTCCTGAAGGATGAGTCACGTGCTCTTCCCAACTTCTTTTCCGTATGGCTACTGGCATGGTGGGCGGACAGCCGCTGCTATCCCATAGAGCTTCCGTCTGAGGATTTGAAACAAGAGAGTAAATATTCTTACAGTAAAGTAAGGAAGTGTAGAATTAGACCTTTAATTATGACTTCATATATAAAATTACAGCACGAAGAGATTGAATCTACACTCAATATCAGGCCTGGGCAATTTTTATTGACTCGTGGTTTTACATGTGGTACTAAAATTGGAGTCATGTGCCAGGTCAGGAGCAGATAGATGTAGCATTTGTGTTAATTAAGATAAATGTCAAGTCATGACTAATGGCTTGTCTCTTAAACATTATTTGTTAGGAAAAGGCAGGAGGATAATGATAATATGAATAACTAGTATTATTCGGACAAGTTTGGCTGACTGGATTACAAATCCAAATGGGCCACATCTGGTCCCCAGGCCTCAGTTTGCTCAGATCTGCTCCACAGTCTAGATAAATGTTGATATCTCGTGTTTATCCCTGGTACCGAACCTACTTATCAGCTTCAGCCTGAAAGCCTTCAGTAAACGCCATAAAGAACTGCCCTGAAAAATTCCTGGTGTTGCTTAACTGTCATTCTGCGCATATCCACGGAGCCACAAATGTGACCAGGACTGCAGTTTGACTGTTTGTCAGAGAAAACAGCTGGTTCTCTGTTATCCCCTGTCCCCACATTGCACCCTGTGAGTTTAATCACAGGACCTAAGAACCTTAGAACCTCAAAATGTAATGGTTTTGGGGACGAGGTTCTGTTCAGTTCTAGGTCAGAAGTGAAGGAACAGGAGGGGAACCAAGAACAAGATCCACATCTGCTTTATTTATCAGACGGCGTGTGTTTATACAGGTAAATGCAGATGATAGGAGCGTCAGAATTAATTTCATGGTTACTGAACTCACTGACAAAACATGACAACAGTTTTGTACTTATTATCCACAATATTTACTCATCTCAGAGCTGTTATTTACAGAACACAGATCACAAAGTTCCTATGTAAATGAATGTTACATTTCACCTTGTCTTTACTTAGCGGTTGAGCCGGATCAAACAAATTGTCATCTGTACCATTCCGCATGAGGTCACGCCGGTCGAGTAAGTTCAAGGAGGGAGGTGACAAAAAAAGTCCCTCAGCTGCTGATCCTTCCTGTGGTCATCTCCACAACAGGAAGTGTATTTTTACAATTAAAAAGTGAAAAAAAAGTTCTTCTTCTTTAAATTCTCCACTCTTGGCATTTTGCTCCTCATTCAGTAATTAAAAAAAATAAAAGATATATAAATGTACTGCAGAATGTGAAAAATGAAGAAAGTCCAGGACCTCTGGAGATGTTTCTCAGGTATTACAGTAAATCCTCATTCGATTATTACGAATCCCTCTCTCCTTCTGTCTCTTGACATCTGCCTCACTCTTGGAGCTCTCCTTAGGCTGCGCTTTGGAAAGCCATTTTCTTGCCTCTCGTCAGAATCCTCGCTGTAAATCTGTCGGACGTGGAGTGAGGCCACCAGAGGCAGGCAGAGCGCCGGAGAGCAGCGAGACGTCCGTAGACAACTTCCATCTTGATCACATTAAGGTTTTTCTGCTGACAGTGAATGCCAAAGAGTCAGGGTGGTGTAAGAGGGGTTGGCTTTTTCTTTCCACCACTCCACCCCTGATCACTCCTTCTCTATCCCTGTTCTCATCAGGTCCCCTCCCCGTTGGTTTTGACAGGGAGTCTGAGTCACATCCAAGGAGCCCCATCCCCCGTCTCCCAACTCACCCGGTATGTTATTATTATCAAGCATTTATACAGTATATGCAGGGCTCTTCAGTGTACTTTCTCTCCCTCATCCATTTCCAAACATCCTCTCACACTCTTCCCCCTAAAACTACAATCTGTCCTCTTCTCAGCGGACTTCTCCCGTTTTCTCAGCTTGCTCTTTTACAAAGCTGGATAAGGCGCCCACCAGTTGGTTCTGATTAGTAGCAGACGGGCTGCCTCGTAAGACCTCTGGCCTACAGCCAGATTCCTATGTGTTTTAACTGTGATATCTGAGGTATTTTTTATTTGTCATTTAGAAAGACTACTAAAGGAAAGCCATGATAACTGTTAAAGATATTTTCCAGGTTTCCAAGATAAAAACAAAACCAAAAGACAATAAAAAAACATGTGTTTTTTTTTTTTACAGAAGGAATATGTGTTCTTACAAAATCAAAATGTAAACCAGATGTATTTGCACATGAGGTCACCGGGACAACTTATCTAAAAGGATTGTGCTGTAAAAAAAAAAAAAAAAAAAAAAAGCACATCATATCCACAGATTTCCTTGTCTGAGGCAATCTCCCTGATTGGCCAAAAACAAAAAGTCAGAACTTTGTTGCAACATAACATTTTGTGTTTGACCACGCAGGAAATTCAGTACATGACGTATGAGTATCTTGCTTGCATTTATAATGCAAAGTCAAACTGCGAGTAAATTTTATTTTGAAGACGTTTCAGCCCAGGCCAGCTGCACGTAGAGAGCAACATGTCAAAGCAGCGGGGACAATCAGCGCACTGGGAAAAACAGGAACGAAGCCCTCCTCCTGACGCTGCTGCTGCAACCCTGTCCTTTAACCTGTGGGTCGACCAGATGTGAGTTGAGGTTCTGGATGCATTTTTTTTTCTTAGAATCTTTGCTGGGAAAATAAGAACTGCTCTCAATGTCAGCTCTCCAGGGACACAGATGCTCGAGCTCAAAAAGGAAGATCCAAGGACAACAAGACTCCCCTGCTGCTTGTCATGTGAGGAGCTGTGTGGTTATGCCGGGTGCGGTGTAACAGAATACAGAATTTTTAGAGTCGCTGCAACCCACTGTGGATAAAGAAGATGAGTGAAGGGCAGATGCAGGCACAGCTATGCACTCCCAGCCTCACGTCCGCACACAGAAGCAGGCGGAGGGTTTAGCAGAGCAGCCCCAAACCTCTGGTGAAGCTAAATTAGATTAGGAGCACGGGGCGACTGGTCTACGTCACTATCTCATCCATCACTGACTTTGTGCAAACACTGGAATCAACACATTGAGGCACAGCAGACTAACCAAAAATGGTCTTTTTGGTTCAGTGTGAGCTTTTGAATTAAGTCTACTGCCCCCATCAGGCCGGTCATGCAGTTATTACTCAATATAATTTCATCATAATAAAGGCTTGGGCAAATATTTTGACTCACAGCCCATAGTGGATACTAACTTGAACTGGAGTTGGATTAGAAGGTTGAGCATTTGTGTGAACTTAGATAAATGACAGGTGAAAGTCATGGATAAAGACAAAAAGCCTTAAACCAAGTAAAAAAATTTGTCTATGTCTAAATTAACAGAATAATTTGGACATTTGGCACGTTTGGACATTTGCCAGGCCAGAACATAAATGGCAAACAGGCCACATCCGGCCCTCAGCCCTTAGTTTGCCCTCTGTTGGTCATAGAATTTAAATCAAGTCATTTTTTTAAAAAAAACGAGGACAGAATTAGCAAAACATGGATTCAAATGGTTAGAGAGATTTTTGGATCATTTAAGGAGAATTTAGACGAGTGTATCGACTCAAAACGTATCATAATAATATTAATCAAAAGTATTGTTTGGACAAGTTTGGTGGGCCAGGTAACCAGGTCAAAAGGGCCACATCCGGTCCTCAAGCCCTTAGTTTGCCCACGTTTGTCATAGAATCTAAATCAAGTCATTTAGTGGGAAAAACAAGGATAGAATGAGACAAAAATAAGAAGTCAAGAATGTGTTTCCCAAAGTCATGTCTCAAAGACACAAAGGACAGAAGCAAATAAACAGTTTCCTCAATGTATTTGAATGGAATCTAATCTACCAAAATACAAAAAAAAATACTTTAAAATAGTATTTTCACAAAAAAATTACAAAAATGTGGCTATAAATAATTGCTACAAATTAAAATAATCAATTATTTATACATTTTAATAAATGAAAAACTTTATAAGAAAGATTTCTAAACTTGGACAGCAGGTTAGCATGCCTGCCTCAGAGTGCTGCAGGTTCTGGGTTCGATCCCTGATTTTACTACATGCTTGACAATGTTTCTCCTTCTCTGTGGCTTTGGATGAAGGCGTCTGCTAAATGCTCACAAATGCAAATGTCCCAAGATTTTCAAAGTACTTCAGGTTGAGCAAAAATAGAAAATGACAGAGAGTCAAAACTATTTTTCTGCCTAAATGAAGAGAAGAAAATATCTAGTTTTCGGCTTTTTAAAGTCGTCAAAGTGTTAGCTTTTTAAAAGACTTCGTAATTGTAAGTTGGCAAGTGTTAAACATTTTATTTTGGTATTTGGTACTAGGCCATGAAGAAGTGATTGATGGAACACTACAGTTACTACAATGTGTCTCACAGACTTTTACAGCAATCCACCCACGACGACTGGCATATTTCATCCCGGGCCAAAACATTATTTCCTTTCACAGACAGAAATATTCTCTCTGAGAATAACTTCCCAGTTTTTTCACAGCCCCGCAATTTTGACAAGGGCTTTAAAAGGCATCGCACAAGACGTGAAAAAGAAACACATTAACGTCTGTGGTAATTATTGTGGATGATTAGACGGCGTGATCTACGTTCAACTCCGTAAATCCCCTTGTAGGTTTATCTTGAGTATGTGAGTATTTATTTCCCCCAGGGTCATCATAACAGACTAGACTCTGCTCAAGTCCCACATCACAGAGGATGTGCGTGAACACTCTCGGAGGAACGCAGCATCAGTGGTCACATGTCTGCAGCGATTACATACATGGCAAAGAAAGACCTATTCATGATTCACCCTCTGATCCCCCACTGTTCCAGCTCCTCCGGCTCAGCAGCCAGGGCCCAAAGGAAACAGTCTCACATTCCTTACTGATATAGTTTATTATTGGAAAAATACGCCAGTCTAAATCATTGGCATTAAGGAAAACAGACTGTTTGCCCTGGTAGGAAAATGTAGGTGACGCAAAAAAAAAAAAAAAAAAAAATCCCTCCCATAACTGAGTCATTTTAAATGCTCACAGCTACAAAGACGACTTTGAGAAAAGTCCGTTGGCTCTGAGGCGGCTCCTTTAAATAGCTTGTTGTGACTATATTAACATAGTGGCGGAAGGAATATCTTTGGGTAATTTACTTTAACACATACTATACTCCAATACATAAACTCTGTTTCTCTATCAAACCAAACACAACACTCACTTTGAAGTGATTTGAAAGTAAAAAAAAAAATCAAGCTCTAAATATAACGCCACAAAGATCCTTGTCATTCTTTTCTGTTCCCGGCTTTGCCCTGTGGTTCGCAGGCCCAGAGTCACGCTGCTGGAAATGACAGGGTTCCAGGCCTGGGTGGGAACTGCAGCCGTGGCCGTAATCTTGAATAAACCATACCAACGTGGAGAGAGCATTCTGTGTATGTAAAAAAAAAAACAAAAAACAGGACAAGTGTAATGTGTTGTCACTGAACCTGTTAAGTGGGAACCTGTTCCCACCTGTTGGGAACCACACAGAATAACCCACTGGTTATTCTGTGTGGTGGCTGGGAGAGAAGGGGGAGTCAGCGGGGGTCTTGGCCAGAGATGGTGGTTTATATATATGACTGGTCACCGTGGGAACAGGAAGTTCAACTTATTAGGAATATGGAGCAAAACAGACTAAAATAATCTTTCTAATCTTCTAAAGAGGATCTCTGTGTGTGTGCAGTGTGTTAGTGTAGTGGTCTCAAACCACTGGGGCGGGGACTGGTACTGGTCCGTGGGTGAATTGATGCAGGGCCGCAGAGAAATAATGTTTCCTTTTGGCCCCATCTGGCTATTACTTCTACTTGATCTATACCCATATCAACAAAAGAACTGGCCAATAGAATGGCTAGGATTCCATCATCAATAATGCAACTATATTTGATTAGGAAATATTTTCTCAGTGAAGACAACAACAATAAACTCAAAATGACGCAGAGTTATTGATGCAAGATTCTAACCTTGTGTACCGGTCTGGTAGCAGAAAATTATAGGCTGTATGCACTTGAGAAATCCTTGTTGTGCCCATGCACCCCCATCCGACTATTACTTCCACTTGATCCATACCCATATCAACAAAAGAACTGACCAATAGAATGGCTAGGATTCCATCTTCAATAATGCAACTATATTTGATTAGGAAATATGTTCTCAGTGAAGACAACAACAATAAACTCAAAATGACGCAGAGTCATTGATGCAAGATTCTAACCTTGTGTACCGGTCTGGTAGCAGAAAATTATAGGCTGTGTGCACTTGAGAAATCCTTGTTGTGCCCATGCACAGTTGATTTGGGTAGGAAGATTTTATAGGTAGGAAAATATTTCAAAACACCAGAAATTTTATTTATCTGCCACAACTTAATGACTAGTGCGTGCAACACAGTGTTTGTGTGTGTATGCGTTCATCTATTATATTGAATGAAATTTACAGATTTATTTACAGGACATTCACACTAGGAGACAGTGAAAGATCTGGTCTTTGTTCTTGTTCTGATTAAAAGCCTTGGACAACCAACAGGGTCATGTGACCACTTTGGAAAAAGTACCCTTAACGTGAAATCCATATCATTGGATGTCCACTGCAATGTCCAGATACCCCCTTAAAAGAGGATACGAATCTGTTTCTTCAAAAGAACAAACCACTATCTAGGACTTTTCCACTGAAGAAATCTTTAGTTCAGTGATTCTCAACTGGTGGGTCCTGAACCAAAAGTGAGCAGCTGAGTGAGCAGCGGACCCATTTAAAGTGGGCACTCTTTAACACTCCTTAATATTAGGAGGTGATACTGCCCTGTAATGCTAATTGACACCTGCCGTTTGCTATTTAAGAATGGCAAAACGTAAATTTGATACCAAATATTCTAAGTTCATAAAAGAATAGTTACTGACCCATAAGAACTTGTCCTAGATTTGTCAAATCCGTCCACTCCTTTGTACTTTTAGGCTATTTTACCAAGCATTCCAAGTGTATTTTTTAGTCTAGTCCAGTTTTTCATGACACTGCCATTTCAGACTGGGCTGACTCAACACTTTTCACTGTTTACATCTGCCACGTTAGTCCTCCACCGGCTAAATATGTATCATTGTTCTCTACACAAACTCTGAGTTTAGGATGATTTGTTTGTCATCTGTTTTCAAGTCACATAATCTTCAGAGAAGACGTTTTTTTTTTCTCTATGAACCAGAGCAGAGTGAAGGAGCACAAACAGCTGGTTTCCATTTGCGGACTCTGACTCAAAGACACGTCCCTGTGTACAACCCTGTACGCAGAAACACCTGAGCACATTCCCACACTTCCGCAGCCTGGGAATGCACGTGAGTGGGAATGCATGCTGTTCTTCCAGGGATACTGTACAACCTTTCTTTCTAATATCAAATCTCAAAGACCAGTCTGGTTTGCTTGTCTAGCCGACGCCGCAATTTTCCCTGAGTATCGCACTGCGTGAATGAAAAAGCAACTGTCGGTGTGTTATTTCAATAGCTCCTCTTGGATGAAAAAGTATTTGCTTCTAAAAAGGTGGAAGGATTCACAAAGACCTTCCTTTCCACTCCACTCCCTTGCTCTTTGATTTAATATTCTCTTTGTGGGAAACATCAGATCCTGCAAAGCCTAACATTTCATAACAGCTGGAGTCTTAGATAAACTGTCAAAGGATGCAAGAACCTAATGTTTATGCCTGTGTCTTGTTTATGAGGAATGGTTCTTGAGTTGGGACCAAATGCTTACAGAGCAAAGGCCGGTGACGTACTGAAACTCCCGTCCCTGCGATTCTGCTGAACACATGCTACGCTGGCATGAAGTAACTCACTGGAGATCCAGGAAACCGTGTTGTCCTTGGACACAGTTGTCACAGCAGCATCAGCAGGAAATAGTTGAGGCCTAGAGTCAAGGGATGTCGGTCCAAAGCTGTTTCATCAGTTGAGGAAAGGAACCTCAAAACACTTCCGTTTTATTTTCATTTACCTCTGGTGTCTCTGGTGTCAAGCTGAAAGTCACATGACGGTATTTTACCTGTTATTTACTATGGTTTCTGTGTAGGCTTTCAACCTACACAGATGTGTTAGATACATTAGTCATATGAGCTGCGCTCTTCTGTGGGAAACTGTTGGACGCTGCAGTGATATGATGAATTATTGAGAAAACAGCAGGCACTGATGAATAATTGTTTATAAAATAGACCACATCCGACTCAGAATTTGGACATATGATGGAAAATAGTTTTGATCGGAATTTGTTCATTCATTTTCTAACACTTAATCCTTTCCAGGGCTGTTTGGAGAAGCTGGGTTTGATCCCAGCAGTCATTGCATGAGGGTGGGGTACGTTCTGGACAGTGTGTTCCTCACTGTGGTAAGTAATAATTTTCACCCACTCTCTTACCTCTGGTCAGTTAAACTTGAAGGCAGATCACTTTGACAGAGCAGATGCACAGACAGGAAATGGTAAAGACTCCTTATAAAATTTATTTTCCATGTCCAAAAACTTTAACGTCATTCAGCAACTTTATATTTTTTTTTATTTTAACAGTAGTTACGTTCTAATCCTATTACATTCGTAGGACTTCCTCCAATTAATCAGCTTATGATTGCCTCTGGAAGGATGTAATAACCGGTTACAGACAGATGAGGGCGACATTACTCTGGTCCTGATGGAGTAAAAGCTCGACGGTAGTAATCGCAAGTATTTGTTTAAGATTATATTTTAAGAGGTACTTGAGATAGTGGGAATTAAGATTTTGAGTGTGCAGATAAATATTTTGTGATATATTGACGTGATATGTCGCAACAGTGGGTTGCCATTTAATGAATTCTTCAAACAATAACCAGTTAGTTCCACTTAAACTCATATGAAACACACAGGCATGTTTTTGTATTGATTTTGTTTTGTTGACTTTTCATTATTAATGACGGGATAAAAAAGACAATGACCTAAAAAATAAGTCAACAACGTAAAACTACATTTATTCAGTCTAAAGGACTCTAGTTACAATGATTATAAATGGTGAAAATCTATCTATCTATATCTTAACTTATCTAGCGGCTGTTTTTTCGTCTATTTAACTGTCAATACTTTAGGAACTATTGCTCAAATAACTCAAACTCAAAGACTCTTTGTTTCTCGGATGTTCTAATAATTCTCATTCTTTTCTTTGAACGAGTTCCCAATCTTTAATACATCTTTTGTTTCTGTTTAATAAACTGTAAGTGTTCATTTGTAAGCTAGTTAGTGTCTCAGTTTTGACAAGTTAAAAGCGCGCGGTTATTTTTAGTTTTAACTGTCGATTATGTCGATAAAGGTTAGTAAAAGTTGCCTGTTATTAAATTCCAGATAGGACGAAAATTATTAATCCAGTTTCTTAATATTTTTTAGTTCCCAAACATGGCTCCTCAAACACATAGTTTTATCAACTTAACTTGGTGTCTCTTTTTCCCAAGTGTCCGTGAAGGCATCACTAAGTAGTTTGAGTCCTTCCTTCCGCGTTTACCTGCTGCTGTTCAGGGACAATGAAAATGGGCGTCAGGTCGTGAATTATTTAAGTTACAAGAATAGTTTTTTATATATCCCTACTCTATTTTTTGGCACAAATATACTGTAAAGGGTTTAAGGTCAGAGTGAAAGAAAGGGACATGAGCTGGAGAGTTAAAAATACAAGAGATAGTTACGGTAAAGTGTAAGAGTTTCCCAGCTTCTCCAGAATGGGGTGTTGTAGCAGCACACAGGTAAGTTGTTATCAAAATAAAAGACAGAAAGTTGTCTTTAAAAGCCGTTATTCACTTGTACTGAATGTTAACGTCACTTGGTGAGCGCTTCGAGGTCGTTGCTGGTTTGTCGGCGACAACAACAACAACAACAACAACTCTTGTTAGCTCGTTGGAGCGCTGCTCTGAGTTACAGCAGAGTCGCAGCAGAAACAACAGGGAGACTAACCGACCGTCCTGTCTTTCCCGCCTCTGTCGTTATGCCTCGACAGGGAAAACGTGAATGGAAACCACTGGAAGAGCACAGCTGCACGGATATACCATGGCTCATCGTCTTCATTTTGTTTTGCATTGGAATGGTGAGTCCCCAGATGACGCCGTGTACTCAATAACACCTGCTTTCAATTAAAGACTTAAGCAATCTAGTTTTAACTAGTTTGACCGAGGAAGTTGAAATGGTTTTTCATTGTTTTTAAGAAAAACATGCGCTATAGTTGTGTCACGTTAGTGAAAAAGTTGACTCAATTCGTGTTAAAAAAAAAAAGAAAAAAAGAAGCTGTGTTGCGATGCACTTCAACAGAGTGACCACCAGGTCACCCTGGACCAGGGACCAAAGTATTTAGGATTGTTTGCCAAAATATATTCATTAAACAACGAAATCAACTTTTTTATATGTTTGAAAGTTATTATCACAACTTATGTTAAATTTGAACATTTTATAAGGAATAGAATCTTCTATTTCTAATTTCGGCTTGACCCTTTTTTAGGGGTTGCCACAGTGAACAAACGTCTTCCATCTGTATCTTCTACTCCAACTCCGTCCATGTCCTCCCTCACTGCATCCATCAATCTCCTCTTTGTCTCCTACCTGGTAGCCCATCTCTAGGATCATTCTTCTGTCCCTCCTCTGAACATTTCCAAACCATCTCACTCTGTCTTCTCTAGCTTTTTCTCCAAACCTTCCTGTCTGTGTTTTCCCTCTAATCACCTCATTCCTGATCTGTCCATCCTTGTCTTTCCTAAAGAGGATCTCGGCATCTTTAACTCTGCCACCTCCATAACACAAATATTTTCCATGTATTCTTAAAAAATGTTATATTCTTATACAATTCTTATATATTCTTGTATTCCTTCTTCATCCAATAGTTTTCACATTGGATTAAAATAGCTTTTGTTAGCCAAATGCTAACTTTTTGACATTAAAATATTACAATAAGTTGACCAAGTTGTTAATGTAGCTGAACACTGTGTTCTCCATACTGTTTTATCAAGACTAAATATTAAATCAAGAGTGTACTGTAAGTAACACTCAGAGGATAAAGAGATATATAATGCTACAAACTGACATTTTTCAGTCAGTTTGGTTTAGCTAATAGCATATTACCCCAACTCAAACAGCAGATATTACATTTATGACTCCACTGCTTGTAATTTAATTTCCTTTACCAGACAGTTCAGCTTGAAACTGCTCTGAGTCAAGTGTATGTATGTCTGGGCATTGTAAACATGGTTTATATTTATAAAATCTGACATTTTTATATGACATGTATTTTATGATATCTATTCTCCTGTGTTTCATATGCAGGCATGTATATGTGGCTACCCTATTGCCACTGGCGCTGCCTCCAGGCTCATCTTCGGATATGACAGTTATGGCAACACCTGTGGCCGGAACAACACCAGGATCGAAGGAGTACCCCTCAGTGGGCGGGACATGTCAGAAAACAAGTGAGTCTGGATATTTAATGGTTGTTTACAAGGTTCGTTTTTAGCCTCAATTACTGTCTGACCAGCCTGGTCTTTGGTCATGATGTAATATAATAGATTTAATTACAGATTTAACAGAAATGGACTTGCATTTTCTCCCCTGCAGACAGGGTTTGGAAAATCAAGTACTATTGCATGTTTGAAAGCAAGGGTTGCGTCACTCAGTTGTCAGTGAATCTGATTTAGTAGAATGCTGCACATACTGGAGATTATTTTCTGATCTGATTACATAGTCAAAAAGTGACATGCTTCCGCTGAGCTGAAAAATCTCTGCGCTGTATTCTTATCATGTACACGTGACACAGCGACTGTGTTGGTTGTCAACAGGAGACAACAGTCTCAGTGTTCCGGGGCATTGTCAGGAATCAGTCTCAAGTCTGCTCTGTCCACTGATGGCATCAGTTGGACTGATAAACATTCAGATAAACGTCAACCACATATATCTACACTGACATGGAATCATAAACAACATGATGTTTTTAACATACATAAATGGTATGGGTAACTCAAGATCACATCTGTCTCATTTTTTAGTAGCGTTCTGACGTAATAAGACACAGATTTAGTTTTACATTTTTATTTTCTCACTGTAGATTTCCACCAGCTCACAGTATGCAAGCCCAGTTTTACCAAAACAATGGGTCATGCTTTGTTGGGCTGATTGCCCATGGGGAATTTGAATAAAGGCGTTTGTGCCACAAAGAAGGTTCTGTCTGACAGGGTAGCAAATGTCAACATCTGTCATTTTCTGACTACACGAAACCATGCCTTTTTCTTTTGCACAGCCTTAACATATATTCTGATCTGTGGGAACATGAGCTGCTGTTAAATCTGAATTTTTTTTTCTTTCAGGTATGTTTTCTTCTTGGATCCCTGCAACCTCGACATCATTAACAGAAAGATCAACTCTATCGCTCTGTGCGTGTCCAAGTGTCCTAATTCTGAACTGACATCCTACGAGGATTTAAAGAAGTTTTCATTGAATAATGGTGACTATGTGGTTCAGAATAGTTTAACCCTCCATTGTCAGCATTTTAAATAAGACACAGAAACACTCTGAGTGTGTCTGTGTATGTTTATATCTTCTCTGTGTTTATCTGTTCACCACAACCTATCAAGCATGCATGCTTGCACACAAGATTTTGTGAAATTACCTCAAATAACTCTCTTTTTGTGTGTGTGTGTGACATGTACTTATAACTGTCATCTTTTCAGACTCCCAGCTCTGTTCCTATGACATTTCTCCTACAAGATACACAAGCCACTCAGAAAGATTCACCAAATGTCCCAAACTCCCTGTTTCCCAGAGGTAATTCAACATCAGGCATCAATGTTTTAAATCAGTGTTTCCCAACCACTGGGCTGGGGACCAGTACCGGTCCATGGGTGAATTGATGCTGGTCTGCAGAGAAATAATGTTTCCTTTTGGCCCCATCTGTCTATTACTTCCACTTGATCCATACCCATATCAACAAAAGAACTGACCAATAGAATGGTTAGGATTCCATCATCCTTTTATTGTATTAAGGCGTATTTATCTGCCACGTAACTTTACCGGTCCGCAAAAAAGGTTGGGGAACACTGCTTCAAATAACATTAATTCCTACATGAACAAAATACATTTTCCCTATAATGCTGTGTTTGACCTCTTCATTGTCTCTACAGTAAAGCCATTCCTGTGTTTGGTCGCTGTATCCCCACCGACATCGGCTGCTACGCCGAATTCGCTCAGTCTTTCATCACATTTGTCAGTGACAACAACGTGGTGCGCCGCGTTGTTGCTGGAGTCATGGCCAGCAAGGAGATCATCATGGGCCTCTGTATTCTGGCCTTAGGTAACTGAGATAACATTCATCAATATAAGTGAAAATGTTACCTCTTTAAAGGCTAACAGTGTTATAATAACCAATTAGTTACTATAAAATATAGATTAAACATAAAGGTAGTTCCAGTCTGACATTCACCAAAGAAGGGGAATAGGGAACTTGGGCGCCGCCTCCATGTTCTTGTGAGAACGTGCTGGCATTTTTCTTCTTAACGTTATCACTCTTAGTTGATGTTTAGTTTCAGGGCAGCTGTCTGAGCAGCAGCTATTTTGGTCCAAATAATAACAGGAAATATCTGTGGTCTCACCATTCCATCTGCTTAAGTTTGTTCCACAGAGGTTCTTGAAGTCTGCACTCACTTTATAGGACAAGATGAGAACGTCTATCTATCTATTGATCGATCGATCATTATATTTATTTATAAACATAAACTTATATGTTTAACCCTATACTTTACGTCACTATATGTCAGTGTAATAAATGCAAATTAACATTATGTTGGTTACAACTTTCTCCGATTCTCTTTCACTCTACATTGTTTGTTAAAAAGCCAAAATGCTTCACATCAGTCCAGTCATTGTTTCTCTTCTTGACACAGTTCTCTCCCTGATCATGATGGTCGTCATCCGGTACATCTCCAAAGTGCTGGTGTGGATCCTCACCGTTCTGGTAGTCATTGGCTCATTAGGTAAATAGAATCTTCCAAAAATTCCAAATAGCCTCAGGGTTGACCATCATCTCATCTTTTCATTTCTTCTATGGTTTGCAGGTGGGACTGGCGTCCTCTGGTGGCTGTACGCTGACCACAGGATGGCCCTAGATAATAACACATTGTCTGTGTTCGGGAAAGAAGTGGCTGCAGACAACGTAAAAGCCCTGCTTGTTTACTCGATTGGGGCAACGATTTTCACAGTACGTTTTGCACGTGTGGATACCTACTATCATGGAAAAAGTAAAATTAAAATAACACCACTGTGCTGTTTTACTCATTTTCTCCTTCATTTTAATGACTGGTACCACTAAAAGTACATTTGTTTGGACAAAAATAATGATTACAATTGATCATGAGAGTCTAATTTGGAAGCTGTAGCCACTTTCTATGGTTTTTCTTGATGGCAACCAAATCATTTTAGTTCTTACTCCAATAGATTTGACCCTGTTCTGCATTAAACAACGCTTTTAGGCATTCCAGGTTTTCCGGACCCTTCTATTCTTACCTCATTTGCTAGGCATTAAAATGAACAAGACATTGAAAAATGATGGTCTAATAACTTCTTCTTTGATCTGCTGAGTCATTGAAACATCTATGTTGATCTTGCAGGTCGTCCTCCTGTTAGTCATGTTTTTCATGAGGAAGCGAGTGGCCCTCACCATCTCTTTGTTTCACGTGGCTGGAAAGGTCTTCATCCATCTTCCTCTTTTGGCCCTGCAGCCTTTCTGGACTTTCCTCTGTCTCATGCTCTTCTGGGTTTACTGGATTGCTGTGCTGCTTTTCCTCGGCACTACAGGTCTGGACTGTAACATCCTCCAGTCATTGCACCTCACAATAGTTCATATGATATTTAAGCTTTTAATGGACTCAAGAGTACAACACTTTGAATGTAGAACGTAGACGTGGAGACATGTGACAATTGTCCTGGTCCGGTGGCATGACCTCACTCCCACATCTGAAAACTCGTGCCAGTTTCGTGATGTAGGAGGATGGAATCGAAGAACCACTTCTTTCTTTGACTCCTACTTCCAGTTTCTACTGTTTGAATTTAAAAAGAAAATACCACAATGGTGTTTTTAATTACTTTACAATTTCATTTCCTGTCCTGAGCTTTATATAAATCTGGAAACAGGAAAACAAAAATGATTAATTTTTGTGTCACATCTGTGAATATACACTGTCATTTTCCCAGTGTCATGTACAGTAGTGTGTTCAAGATGTGTCCTAAAGTACATTTCACCCCAGGTCATTTCTAAAAAAGTACATTTTTGTTCTGATTGTGATCTGTTTTCTACAAACAGGAACACCTGTGAAGAACAACTCCACCAATGTGGTGGAGTACCACATCCCGGATCCGTTTCAGTACATGGTCTGGTATCATGCTGTGGGTCTGATTTGGATCAGTGAGTTCATTCTCGCCTTCCAGCAAATGACAATCGCCGGTGCTGTCGTCACCTACTATTTCACCAGGTAAATGACAACGAAATATATAAAACTTTACTGTAAGTCATGATAATCATTCTGTGGTCGTTGGGCCCTGATTTATTGATTGTTGATTGGTCTGGACATGTTCAGGAATAAATCCCAGATGCCGCTTACTCCAATCCTCTCCTCCATGGTTCGAACCGTCCGTTACCACCTGGGAACTCTGGCCAAAGGCTCCTTCATCATCACTCTGGTGAAGATTCCCCGTCTCATCCTAACGTACATCCACAGCCAACTCAAAGGAAAGGTAAGACCTGCAACTATTGTCTTTATTTTTGTATTTTAATAATGTGATATATTGAATAAAACAACTTTACTCCATTTCACAGGAAAACGCCTGTGCTCGCTGTATGATGAAGGCCTGTGTCTGCTGCTTATGGTGTTTGGAGAAGTGTTTAGCTTACTTAAATCAGGTGAGGAAGATAACTGTGGAGGACTTTCTTTAAAATACAATCTGAACTAGGAGGAAACATTTTTTAAATTAAAACCCCAAATATAGTTCATACCTTAAAGGTTAAAATATTACAATAATTTCAATCAAGTTGGGAGAAATAAAATAAAAACTTTAGGATGTTTGTGAAACAGGGTGTAGAATTATGCAAGACCAACGCTATACTATTTTACCCCTTTAATATAATAATGTTGTACATGTTTATGTTCTTAAAACATGTTGATAATAAATAAATGTTTTAAATATTCTTTATTATGTGTTATTAAAACTAATATTTATAAAAACAGGTGTTAACCACACATATCCAGCTGCTGTTAATGTTTGATCATGAGATTAAGAATAATCCGGATTAATTATATCAAAACCTCGAAAGTAAATATTCAGATAAATGTTTTTTATCGTTCGGTAGCCATATTTTAACGCAACAAGTCGTCCAGCCACCAGAGGGCAGCAGAGTTAATTCAAGAACAAATTAGTTTCTTGTGGAAGTGGTAGTAACATGAAGTTTAAATTAATTTATGTTTTCAATCTTGTTTTTTTCTCCTGGACAGACTTTATTCATTCAGTCCCTATTGTGTTTATTTTGTTTGTTCTTTTTTTTCTCTCCACTGTTTAACTGATGTTGATTAAACATATTTGCCACATGTTCCAGAATGCCTACACTGCCACTGCTATCAACAGCACCAATTTCTGCACCTCAGCCCGTGAAGCTTTCGTCATCTTGGTGGAGAACGCCCTGCGAGTGGCTGCTATAAACACCGTGGGGGACTTTGTGCTCTTTTTGGGAAAGGTAGCAAAACTTCCCGGATTATTTCCGGTGTCTTCCCGAATCAACGGTGTGGTTCACATGTTAAACCAACCAGGGTCCCTGCTTCCCTCTCAGGTGCTCATCGTCTCATGTACGGCCTTTGCTGGCATCCTGGCTCTGAATTACCAGAGGGACTACACGGTGTGGGTGGTGCCTCTCCTCATCGCCTGTCTGTTTGCCTTCCTGGTGGCTCACTGCTTCCTGTCGGTGTTTGAGAATGTGGTTGACGTCCTCTTCCTCTGCTTTGCCGTGGACACAAAGTATAACGACGGCAGCCCAGGGCGGGAGTACTTCATGGACAAGGCCTTAATGGTGAGACCTTGTATGACATATGACCACATGTGCTGATGTGCTAGAAATGTAAGATGATGGTACCTACTACTAAAAAAAGTGCACAGTGATATATATATATATATATATTATTGTTTTGTTTTGCAGGAATATATTGAGAACAGTAAGAAAATGCTGCGGCACAAGTCAGAGGTTGGGGATGGAAAAGAGATGAAGTCCATGGTAAGCTGAAACACCTTAAAAAAACACCAAAAAAATCCATTAAAAATGTTATGTGTTTGACCTAATTTGTTATTAAGTCACAAATCTGTTTCATTTTTTTCTCCAGACACGTGGAACAGTAGCTTGACTCGTCACCACCAGGTGGCATAAACAAAAAAAGAAAACCTTAAAACTTAATTCATCTGTGTTTAACCCCAGGGATGTCATTGAGATAACAGCAGCAGCTTCATGTGAAAGTCTAACAGTGAGTAAGGATTTGTTTTGGAAACAACAGGAGCGTTGCTTTTATTTAATATAACCCTAACCCTCAGTAAGAGCTGAACGTCGTTTGTTACTGCAATATGGTTGATACAATGAGTTAAGGTTTCCCTTGTTCCATTGTTTCTGTTGAATTTTAAACGTTGGCGTGATTTTTAACATGGTTTAACATGTTTGCTCCGTTGTCAGGTTCACAAAGGTCCACTGTACATTTTTGAAACATGTGCCTCAATTTTGATATAGGCTGTTTATTATTGTGTTTGCTACTTTAATAAAACAAATACAGTTCTGTTGTTTTTACTGAGTGTTTCCTGTCCTTGCCTGCTTTGAATGTATGTGGTCTATCTTCCAGGATCAGGAATGAGGTGATTAGAGGGACAACACAGACAGGAAGGTTTGGAGAAAAAGCTAGAGAAGACAGATTGAGATGGTTTGGACATGTTCAGAGGAGGGACAGTGGAGGAATGATCCTAGAGATGGAGCTACCAGGTAGGAGACAAGGAGGAGATTGATGGATGCAGTGAGGGAGGACATGGAGGTAGTTGGAGTTAGAGTAGAAGACACAGTGGACAGGGTGGGATGAAAATTGTTGGTTCACTGTGGCAACCCCTGAAAAAGGGACAAGCCAAAAGAACTTTCATCCGCCTTTTCTGTCCAAATTTATCAACCAATTTATTGGTTAATCTTGTGCCATAAAGGAAAAAAATCAGATTTCTGCAGCTTTTTGTTAAAAAATTTAAACCCAAACTACTATAAACATTATTATAATAGTAAAAAATTAATTTAAACGAAATCAACCTGCTCCGAAGATGCTGTAATTTTTATTTTTACCACCAGATGGCAGCAGTAGCTCACTTTTTTCACGTAATAGCTTCCTTAATGGTGCAGGTTTTGTCTTCCCAACTACAGTTTAAGTGTTTGCGCTAATTTAAGAAGATTATGTTAGAACAATATAATAAAAAATTATATTAGTTATTGAAAATAAGAAACTCATCAAAATACATTATAGACAAAACAGCCTTGGATGCAAATACAGTTTGTTTGCCCACTGTTTTTTACTGTGATTTGTCCAAGTATTGATGGAACAACTGGGATTTTTTGTCCTCCTAATAACAAGGAAATGAAGTGATACAATTCATAGCTTCATGTCTGGTAAACAAAACTGATGAAACTTTAAAGTAAATAGATACCTGTACTTGATTGCCAACCAGGAGCAACTTGTTTTTCATGGTGTTTTTTCATCTCCATTGTGGTGCTGTGATGGACTGGTGAACAGATCAAGGTTGGTTCAATTAACTATGTAGATATAAGTATTCAACTCGCAATTGGTTTCTCCAGTAGTGAATCCTCGGTGAGTACAGAATACCTTCCTTGTTTCTCTCCACTTTCTCCCCAATCCACTATTGGCCAAGCAACAATCACAGCATTAAGCGGAGGTTATTGATGGGAGAGCACTCTCTGCCTACAGCTCCCTGCCTCAATAAAAAACAGAAATCTTGAGGAAAATGGTTCGATTGTTGGTGGAGGGTCACACCTAAGTGATTTCTGTGGTCCTCACCAACCACTAATCCCTCCAGGAACCATGCTGTCTCTGCAGTAAAATACTGGGAAACACGTTTTAACTAAACGCTCCCTTGATGAAAAGCAGGAAACTGCAATTTTTTTTTCCCCATTTGAATCAAAATGACTGGGCTCATTATGATTACAGGTAAAGATTTACATAGAAAGGAGCCAGAGCTGTTCCCTTCAGGTCCCTGAATTACCTTAGTGATTATTGTTCTTATCATTAAATCCCTCTATAACCACAAGGGGTCCCTAAAAATATCTAATTGTGAACAGTTACAGTAAATAAACCCAGTCCAGGCTCAGACTCTCTCTGTGTTTTGCTGCCGGCCTGTAACGTGAGCTCACACTATATTGTTTTCGTCATGCAATGTTGTATTGACCAGCAGTGACTAAACCGTCAGCTCAGTGCCTTCTCAGCAGCTTAGCTCAGATCTTTCTCCAGGTACTTACATCAGGCCCATAAACAGGACATGACCACAGACGGGTCAACGTCAACAGGACAGGATACTTTCTTTCCCACAACTTATCAATACCTTGAAACATATGTCTATATGATAAAGGCAAACGGGGCAGGGATTACCCGTCTTGCCTCCGGAAAGCGGAAAGTGAGGTATAAAAAAAAATAACCTTGCGTCACAGAGTGCTGTTTGTCCAAGAAACCTGATTTCCGAACATCAAATGTGCTTCCTGTAATTGCTTTTTCCCATCAGCACTCAGTCACTCTGACTCCCCGTATGCTGTCAGATCACTTTTTATTGTTGGTGCGGTTCCAACCTGGGGCTCGACGGTGTGGAAATTAGCCAACAAGATATTATCACTCCACAGTTCTCTCATGGTCAGCACGCAGGGTGGAGATTTTACTGTTTGACTTCCTTGGGTGGATGTGCTGACAGGCCTCTCAGCCAAAACACCCTGTGTGGAAGTGACTGAGGGAAGCACAAAAACTAAAGGGAAACTAAACTTCTCTCTGCTGTATTTATTAGTATTCTTGTTCGTTGCATATTTTTCCAAATACTTATATTTGTGCTCATGTTTGTGTATAAGCGGGCGTGTTTGCTGCTCAGATGGGTTTGACGGTGACTCATAAAATATTCACCTTTTCTCCTGCATAATGCAGTAATGCTCTGGCACACAACTCTCTTGTTGTCGGAGCGGCAGAGTTCGTCGCTTCTCACCACTCTCAGAGCTGCTGCTCTCTTTTGACTCAAGTCAGGCAACAATACTTGTTTATTCTTAACACTGATTATGACTGATTACCTACAGTGACAGAGTGGCTACTGCTCTGACCAAAAAGTCGTTTCGTTTTCGTTTGTGGGGCAGGGACCTGATTCTTTCACTCAGCAGTCTCCACAACTGCCACCCAAATCACATTGCACAATACCATGAAACTTTTCTGTGGGTTGTGAGCCCACAGGAAGTTATATGGGTCGGGTTGGTGCCTTGCTCAGTGGCAACCTGGTGGATTAGAACCTGAAACCGCTTCTGTTTTCTCAATAATTCTTATTCTATTCTTCTCCTCTCTTCCAGTCTCCACTGCTCTGAACAGTTGATCTTCAGTATCTAACCTCCTCCACCTTCTCCTCCTCTGCTCCTTGTAACCTCACCATCCCACTGTTCTCCCTTTCATTCACACACTGTCCTCTGTCTTACCACGACTGACCTTCATTCCTCGTCTCTCCAGTCCAAACCTCCTCATCAACAACGCATCACAGCCAACGTTGGTCAATATAGTTTTATTTCCAGCAAATCATACATACACTTTAAAAATGCACCTTTAAACAATACCAGAGCTGTGACGACAGTGTGGGATTGGTTGAGAGTGGCTACAGTGTCTGAGGTCATTATGATGATGTCATCACACTTAGAAAACAGCACAGCTAAAGACTGGACTCTCCTACTGTCACTGTGTGAAGGGGATAAAATCCAATAAAAAAGAAGCAAGCTAAATAATAATAATTTTTAGAATAACAATAATAATAATTATAACAATAATAAAGGACTATTGGGCAATAAATGGCACTTTATAGCTAATGATACAACGTAGCTTTTCAAATTAAAACAGAGTCAGAATAAGAACTGAAACTATAGTACAGTCTGCCTCACGTCCGCAGTCACGAGACTTTGCAAGAACACACACACCTGGGTAATCTCGGTTGAAGTTTTCATCCATGGTAGATACACACTAGCAGTAACAGATCGAATAAAACCAAGCTGTTAAAAAACATGAACATGAAAAAAAAACACAGATGATAATATTTTCTCCCCAGACGGACAAATCTTTCTCTAGTCTGGGATACAATAGAACAGAAATGCTTAAACCCAGAAGATGTCACTAAATGTCAGGTCAATGCTCTAACAGTGGTCTCAAATTTATGGCGCCCGGAACGATATTTTGCCTTCACCTTGATGTGAAAGTTGATTTGTTCTCCACATTTTACGGTAAATTTTACAGTTCTCAAAACCCTGATCCACAGGCTCCTTCTGGTTCAGTGTGTATTACACAGAATCTATGAAAAACTGATTTTTTTTTTTGTATTGAATACTGGAAGCTGACGCGGCCCGGTGAGATGTTAGAGTGGGTGGTGGCCCTCAACTTATGATTTTGAGACCCTGATCAACAACAGAAGGGAATCTGAAATGTTGGCCCACGGATGACAACATGACTAAAGTAAGAAGCCATACCAAAAGTATCTGAGCTTGACGGTGAAGCCACACTTATTGAGCAATAATTAAGAGCTTAAGTCAGTAAGGTAAGCATGCTTTGCCAACTATCACTGCCATCTGTCCTGACCGGCCCAAGGCACACCTAACCCTTCCTCCTCCATCCCCACGGAGACATTATCATCACGTCTGCACGACTCTGCGGTGTGTGACTCCTGTACGGGTGATTTGCTGTGGTATTGTGTGCTTCAATCCCATTAAGTCCAGAGCTTTGTGTCTGTGCCTTCTCCGCGATGAAATCTCCACCAGTTCCCTGGCACTTTTTTCTGTCCTCACACAGGTTGAGGAGGGGATTTCTTTTCAGCCCCCTGATTTGAATTCAGAGTTCATCCATTCTATGGTATAAACGCACAGCAACAAATCAGTTTCATCTCCTGCGTTCAATCCTGGATTAGAAAAATAGATGATAATAACACCTTGGCCCTGAAACAACGCTGAACTAGGAAATAATCGTCTTCACGTGTCGCTCAGTCTTTTGGATGATTTAACTTGATTTGTGCCTGGGTGAAAACAGCCCGTCTGTCAGTCCTGGTTATTTTCTAAGCCATTTTCTCCATACAAAGCGAGTCCAGTCATGTGTTACCTCTCAATTACTGTCACAGTTACAACTGAAGATCAAAAGAAACCTTAAAACGTACAATGTTATCTTATTTGCATCGGTGAAATCCCACTTATACACAGGAACGTTTGGTGACGATGTGAGGGATTTCTCGGAGTAATTATGGAATGAAGTACAGGAAATCTCTTGAACATTGGCCCTCGGGCATCGACACACTCAGGCGTCTGAGTGTTGCACTAGACGAGACACACTAGAAGACATTAATGTCCGATGAAAGGAGGAGTCTTTTTACATGTCCAAATTCAAATCCAAACGTGTGAAGTTCTCTTTGTGGTTTTTCTGCTTGTCTCCAAGGTGAATAACTGCTGTTATTCAATAGAATAGAACCTACACAGAGGGAACCTATTGGTATTTTTTCTATTGAAACATATGAACAAACAATATGCAAGAAAGAGTCCATGGGTGGTTAGTTTAATTAAGTATCTGCCTGGGGAGGGGAGGAGGGGTCACCTAGAAACGTGCATTTTCATGAAAAAAGGTTTTGTTTCTTTTCCTCTTTTTTTTCTAAAAAAAAAAAAAAATTAGGACAGATATTCATCGTTGCCGTCATCATCGTCTTCATCTTCCGCGTCCTCATCGTCCATCTCTGCTTGGTCTTGGAGGACAAACGTGTCTTCGTCATCGTCAGCCAGGAGCATGTCTCCACTTCCAAAGTCGCCGGAAGATTCCAAAATCACTCCTGAGGGTGGATTTTTGTCGGATTAGCGGATCGACGCTAATGTCATGTTTGTATGGTGGGTTTAGCAACGTGCAACGCACACATTTACTCACCGCATTCCGCCGGGCCGTGGGTGCGGGAGCCGGTCACCTCATTGCCGTAGCGATCCACGCACCAGCACTGACCGCTGCTGCTGTGACACTGATGGGTTCTGTAGTAGCCTTCCTCATCACAGGATGGCAGATACTGGCCTATGTAGAGCCACAACACATAGAGCACACAGTCATATTTACGTGGCACAACAGCTGGAATCGCTAACCTTTGGGAAACCGTGAGCCATTTCCAGGGCACTCAGTAAAACCAAGACCTACTTGTTTGATGCAAATTTACAAAACAACGTCATAATAAAAGGTTCTAGGACAGACAAGAGTGACCACTCTTCTGACCATCATGATTGCACCCATTAGAATATCATTGTAAGTGTAACATCCCTTTTTTTCCAATATTGTATTTGTTGTCTGTTTATATCTGAACTGTTAGCAACATAGCAGACCAAGCATAATGCGAAGTACCCCCCTTGCGTAGCTAATAAATGTTTTAAAACTCAGTTAAACTCAGTTGTTTTGGTTACCTCTGCTGCAACACAAAGTAACAGCTTTTGTCTTTTGCTTGTTAGCTTAAACAGCTGACATACTGTATGACAGCCATGGCCCCCAGACCACACTGGGTACAAGAATTTGGTAATTGCATTTCAGGAAAAGACAGAAGCATAATCATAATATAAATTAATTGTATAATTTGGACAAGTTTGGCCGACCCGAATTAACAATCCGAACGGGCCACATCCGGCCCCCGCACCTTAGTTTGCCCAGGTTTACTGTACGCTATGGCATCTAGGGAATAGCCTTAGCGTTCAGTAGAATTTTCTGTGCTGTTTGTTAGAACTTCCAACTGTCTGGAAATGTGTTCCTGGGCACAACTAAAGTTGTAATCGTTCTACAGAGTGACACGGTAAGTTCAGGTTCAATATCTTAAATATATCTGTTAGGGTGAAGACAGAAGTGACAGTAAAGTGTGTGTCCATCCTACCAAGGAGCTTCTTCCCAGCTTGTTTCTTGTTAATACTGGACAGCTCAGCTTTACAAGGCGAATCTGAAAGAAAAAGAGTTATGATGATGCACCATTTTGGCAATTCAAATAAACATTCATTTGATTGCAATTTGAGCGGAAAAATTGTTATTGTGGAATTATTCCAAAATAAAAGTGTACTTTTGAATGCCTCTGCTCAAATAAAAAAATTACTGGCCACGCTGTTGCTTCTCTGCACTCCTTGTTCCCTCCCACCTGGTTGGTGAGATCCATCTCACCTGTGGCCAAGGATATAAAGACATGGCCTTTCCAAGATGGTAGTCTCCTCTGTTGGACTTCCTTCCTGTAGTTTGACTCTGTTCTGTTGTTTAATCCGTTCTTTGCATTAAATTTTCTCTCCCTCTAATTGGAAACCATGTTGTTCTCTCTCTTTGGTTTTCTTTACAATAATGTGGTTATGGCCAATGTGAGCTTGAGCCACTGTTTCCCAAAGTCTTAATAAAAAAAAAAACATAATTTTTTTCACTTGTCTTTTTCACTTTAAACGGAAAAATGATCAATAAAGCTGGTCAGCAACAGAGCATCCATCTGATTTGGCTGTATGTTTGGTAAACTTGGTATTTCACCATAGACCAGATGGAAGATTACATTTTAAGACTGTATTGACAGATTGTTTTGAAACTGTGCACCTAATCCTTTTCAGGCTCATGGGGGCGCTGGAGCTGGTCCCAACTGTCATCTGGTCAAGTACTGGACAACCTGTGCAGTTCTACAGTCCATCACAAGACCTCATGTTGATAAACAAGCTCTCACTCTCAGCTGAGGCCTGTTAATTCATTCAGTCCTAATGTCTTTGGACGGTTGGAGGAAACCCAGAGAAAACACACCATCAACGGTGAGTGACCTGATCATCTTCAAGGTGAAACCAAGACAAACACCAAGTGCAATTACATCCTATTTGTTTAGTTTAAGTCCATTTTCTTTGAGATACAATTAATTGTTGTGAGAATGTTCTATAGGGCAGTGGTAGGGCAACAATAAACTCAAAATGACAAGATTCTAATCTTGTTCACCGATCTGGTAGCAGAAAATTATAAGCTCTGTGCACAGTGAATTTGGGTAGGAAGATTTTATAGGTAAGGAAACATTTCAGAGCAGCGCAAATTTAATTCTATTAAGGGGTATTTATCTGCCACAATTTAACAACCGGTCCGTGAAAGTAGTAGATTGTAGAGATATTTAACTGGTCCGTGGCGCAACAAAGGTTGGGGAACACTGCACTAGGGAGTTTCCCCTTGTGTTGGATGGGTTTCCTCTCAGACCTGGTTGGATTGTTCACTTGAAATTGACAATGGGTGTGAAAGTGAACATATATAGTGAACGATTCTCTCAAATATGTGACCCTACAATGGTTTAAGGAGCCGTCCAGGGTAAAACCCGTCGTCTTCCATTCCCAGCTGGGATTTAGATGCATCTGCAATATTCTAGTCAATACATAAACAAAAAAAATAAAAAAGCCTTACCTGTATACCTCTGGAAGCATGTGCACCATTCAGAGCTGGTTACAACTTTGTCAGCGTGTGTGTCACAGGACTTGAAGAAGGCGTCGGAGCACGGCTCGTTCCTGTCCAGGTACAGACTCTTGATTTCGGCATGCTCCAGCAGGAGGTCAAAGTTTGTGTCCAGACGGGAGAACATCCAGCCCAGGGGTTCCTTACAGGTAGGTGAAGTCCCAACCTCAAACTCTACAGTAAAAAAGAACAGGTTCAGGGGGGTCGAGAGAGGGTGGGAAGAAGGGTTAAATCCAAACAGTGACAACACATTGTGATTCGATCCTGGCTTCTGAAAGCCTGACTCACTGTTCTTCTCCGGCTTCTGGAACTTCACTCTCTTGTTGCTGTTCTCGTGCAGCACTCTGAACCAGTCTCTCAGGCGACCGACCACCTCCTTCAAGTCTGACTCACTGCACACTGAGAAATAAGGCACTAATGAGGAATGAAATGCAAACAAGCCCTAATTGATTTTCCTCTAGAATTCTATATCTTAAACCTGAAAAGCACAGATTGAGAACATCAGCCTTTTACAGAAAATATCTACAGCACAGGTGTCAAACTCGGGCCCGGGGGCCAAACCTGGCCCGCAGTGTAATTATATTTGGCCCACAATATCATATCAAATATGTACTAGATGTGGCCCACCAGTATAAACCCTTATTTACTGGTAGGATTTTTAGTATTAGCAAAGCATGGTCTTTGTTATAGAACAGACATTTATTTTGTTGTAGGTCTGTAAAATACTTCAGATTAAATTTCTTAATTGTTGATAATATTAAGCAGCTGTGACAGATTTTCCCAGTAAATTCCACATTTAATCAGGTGCGACACTTGAAGACAGACAAACCGTTGCTTGGGGCTCTGGCCACTAGGGGGCCTAATCAAGAAATTATTTTTTGCTTCAGGCACTGATAGGGTGGGGGCCCAAGTGATATCTCTCTAAGACAGATATCACTTGGGCATTTAATATCTGGAGTATAGGAAATATTTAGTTAATTTTTCTATAAATATTCAGTCTAGCCTGTGACTTCATGTCAGTTTTTAATTGTGGCCCACTGTGAAATTGAGTTTGACAAACCTTGAACTACGGTATTTAATTTTTTAGAAATTTATTGTCCAAGAAATGTGGCTGTCCAATAAAATCTACTGCCTGTTAGTCTTAACAAAAAATTTGAACCTATACTCTCGCATTGCTGAGAGATCTCCAAGGACAACTGCTGTAAAATGCAACTTAATAAATTATGGAATGTCTACAATGTTCTTCTCTGGTCAGGAGGATTTGCTGTTTATTTTTATTTTTTTCTTGAATGCATCTGTGCAGGCATGCGTACCATACCTTTCTTCTCAGCAGAGCTTTGTTTAGGCAGTGAGGTGCAGGGACACATGCCCGAGCACTTCACTGCAATCTTCTTCTCTGTGATGCACGCCTGGTACTCCAGCTTGCACTGACGTAGACGACCGCAGACAGGCAGAATGAGACAGGAGGTGGAGGTGAAAGAGAGAAGTGAGCTTTGATAAGAGGAAATGAAATTGAAGCTTGGGCTTCGTGTGTCGTAATCGTCGAGAGTTGCGTTTATCTTTGCACGAATACCTTGGTGGAGTACGTGTGTCCGTCGGTTCCACAGACGGGGGAGGGATGGACCACAGGGCAGGGTTTGCACTTGGAGCCAGGGCTTTGGTCCAGAGTGGGGTCTTTTAAACTAGGACAGACATTTATATGGATGTGGCAACTAAATATCTCAGTCTGTAAAATGACACATCGTTCATTTTTTTTTTTTTTTTTCATCTGAAACTCTTGCCTTGAATTATGAAAACAAGACAGGGATTTGTTTGGAATTATTTTCTGACCTGCTGTTGTAACTGTACTGAGAGTGCTGAGAGTGGGAAATGAGGTCAGGGTGGTTGACAATATCAACACCCTCACCAGCTTCACTGGGCTGGCTCATATGCCTGGGCAGAAAAACTGCAGTGATCCAAAGAGACGCAGTTCTCTTACTACACTCTGCCTCTTCGCTGCTTGTTTTTACACTAACTAATACTACTACTAACTACAACACCAATGATCCATCACTCTATGAATCCATCTGTCAATCTGTCATTTTGTTGATTTTTCAATGTAATGGTCTATCGATCCGTCTACCTGTCAATCGAGCGATCTATACATGTATTGATTATGCTTTTCAATCAATCATTTCAATCTGTCACATTATGGATCTATTGATGTTGATATATATATTGCTTTATCAACCTGTTGGTCTGTCAATCTATCAATCTGTCAATGTATTGATTATGCTTTCAATCAAGATCAATTTGTTGATCTATCAATGTGTTAATATATTGCTTTATTGATCCATCAATCTATTACTCCGCCAATCTTTAAATCTGTTCTTAAATCTGTCATTATAGGGATTTATCGATATATTGATCTATTGCCTTATCAGTTTATTGACCCGTCAATCTTTCACTTCGTCAATATATCAATCTGTTACTCTATGGATCTATGAATAAGTTGATTTATTGATTTATTGATCTGTCAATCTATTTTAATTTTATTTAATAACTAACGTTGTCTTTGGAGATGTTAACGTCACATTGGAAAATAATTATAAATATAATCTCTGCATATTTTTTGTGGCTGTTTTCAAATATTGTGAAGAGAAATGGAAATACATGTTTCAAATTGGGAGCTGAAAAAGCATGTCCCTTATAAAGTCCTTAAGAGCTGCTGAATTTTTCACGTGATGAATTATATTTTCATTACACAGCAGTGCAACTTCAATAATGAAATAATCAATTGCAGAAACATTTGTTAATACATAAGTAGTTACATTCAGAAAGTCATTCAGTCACCAGTGGCCTTTCAAGGGGAAGTGCATTGTCGATGTGGCCCCGAGGTGAAAAATGACTTTGACATCTCTGATTTATAGCGAACAATACTGTCTGCACTTGAATATGTGCTTTTATCTTTTATTTTCCGAGAACCTTCACGTTCAACCTTGATCTTAGCCGTAGCTCCAGTGATCCTGTTTGTACCCTAGCTGCAGGTGCGTGGATGTTTGCGTGAAGGGGAGCGTCCTCTTACCTAACTCTCCTTTTGCTGACACATGTGGCCGTCTTGTAATCCTCAGCCACACACACCTTGTGACGACTGCATTTGATTTTCAGACAGGGGTCCTTGGCAGGATCAAGGCCTGAGAACATGAAGTAGTCATTAAATCTGCGAACTGTACAGGTGAGAACAGGTAAAAACCCAGACTTTTCTGTTTGAACTTTCTTGAAAGACGGGAGTCTTTGCGGCAGCCCCCTCGGGATCACATTTTCTTTTTTCTTCTGGGCTGGCCTACATCTGTACACCCAGACCAAAACACATCCTTCAGATGTCTTAAGATCTGAGCTAACTACGGAGAAGTTTCACGATCTGTGTGTTCATTCAACTTCTTTCTCCTTTTGGTAACTGTCCACGTTTCTCTCACGCTCATCACCGAAGCCTTAATGCCACTAAATGTCCTTAGAGCTAAAAACAGATGGGTCTCCACGACAGAGGCTTCTCACGCCTTACATCACGCTGCACCCAATGTCAACCTCAGTTGGTAGTCATCAGGCCGAGACACTCGAACTGATCTGGAATCAGATCCAGCCTTACAAAGCCATGACTGTAATGACTGGGGCTTGACTAAAACGGCTGATCTCAGTGCAGTTTGTCAGTGACCTCTGCTCTAAAGAACTTTACGGTAATCCCAGAACAGCTTTGCTGGATTATCCTGCCTTCATCATACCAATGCACTAATCTCGTGCTATTGTTTCCTCAGTGTGTTATTATGTTGGGGTGTGTTGAGGATAAAGTTATTAGTAAGTGTGAATAAGTGTTATATGTTCCTGTCCTGATGGGACTGAAGATTATCTGGAGAATTGCTCAATGACCGTCATTAACATCTGTTGGTTGCTGGTTGATTGCATTTCAATTTCTTATCTTTCACCCACCTTGATCGAAGGCCTTTGACGTGGCCCACGTTCCGGGTTCCTGAAAAACATCGAATGGTCACATATCAGAAATGACAGGCATGATGTTTACTATTATTGCAGATTGACAGTAAGTGGATTATAAAGCAGTCAGACAAACCTCCACTTCCTTTAGTAGAAAGCATTATGGGGACATAGAACGACACAGAGTTTGCGTGAGTTAAGATAGAAAACTTCTCAGTGGAAAACTTAAAAATAAGGAAACTTATTTAAACTGAGAAATATCACACGCACACAACAAATAAAAAACACACAGGAGCATGCAAGTATATAGTCAACACAAAGTAGATGAGTGGGGGAGGGGCCGGTATTGTATTCTATTGAATTTGTTTTAAGCAACAGTGTAACTTACTGTTTTTAGTAAAGTTTTAGTTTTTTTGGAGTATGGAATTATTTGAAATGAGCTGCAATGCTGCCATCTAGTGACTTTAACTTTAATATACAACTGTTTATCCCCAATTATTTTTTCATTGGACAAAACCTCGGCATTGCGATGTCAGGATTACATCACTGGAGAAAAAATTTCACAGATATATTCTAATATCAGTCAACATCCGTATTTCTACGCATTGCGTAGAACATGAATCTTCCCTTTGAATCATTACTCCACTCTTATCTGGGAAGTAAATTGTTGATTTGAGAAAATATCAACCTTAGGACAGTACTTCATAATGTGCTAAGTGGACCTTTCAGTGCATACAAAGTCTTTCATGCACTGCTGGAACACTTGTTGTTCTACCCTTCCTCGAGGATCAATTGTTTACAGTGTCTAAATATAGAAGACATACATTTGCAGCAGAGAGAGAGTTCCCTGCTTTTTATAGAACAGAGTCTGATTAAACCTCATCAGTTATAGCGTCAAAGCACATCTATCTAGACACAAGTTAAAAGACGGAACAGACCCTAAAGACCTTCCCTCAAACTCCAGGAGAGCGCTTATGACAACTCGTACAGAGCATAAGAAATTGTTATTTAATTGTGAAGATAATAATGGAAGGTTGAGGCTGAAAACGTATGGAGATGATGTGCCATAAGGAAATAAACTCCTCATCACTTTGATTCACAACAACGCACACAATGAAATATAACTTCTGTATTTAACCCATCAACAAAGTGAACAGTCGGCTGCTTTGAGCGCCCAGGGAGCATGGAGTGGGGATGGTGCCATGCTCAGTGGATCTGGCAGTTAGTGAATTTGAACCTGGAACCCTCCGGACCCCAGTCCGTTTCCTTAACCACTAGGCCACCACTGCCCCCAAAATCACAATAACGAGAATGATTGTTGTTCTTCTATAAGAAGAATTCCCTTTGCATAGTTTCTCCTTTTACAAGCCCCTGACAAAACACATAAATCAAAAACCTGAAACGATTGGTCGTTGACTTTGAAAGAGACTCAAAACACAGAACAGACACCATGATCTACAGTTACATGTTTTTTCTAACTGTTGAACATCAACTTCTGAAATAGAAATTGACTGTGACGTACATCGCCGTTGATAAAACGAATGTTTTGGTGTCATCGAGGGACCAAACACAGAAGCCGTTTTTCCACAGAGGACCGTGGATGTGAGCGCAAGATCTCATCAGGCTGCGCTCATATGAAAAAGAGGGGTGAGAAAGGTCACAGCGCACAAACCCCTCATTACCGAGATGAACACACACTTTAAAGTTCAGTGGTGCAAAAACCACATTCACTGAGCGGAGATGAGTCATTCTCGCACTGGCGCGGGTTGGGTTGCCTTCAAAAGGAGAGACGCTGCAAATCAAACAAAGATGATCTGAAAGATCACCTTTATTCTCGGATAAAAGGTTTCTACCCTGATTGGAGGCTCTGTCTCTGGATGACGGGCACAATTCTCAAGGGCACAGAGAGGACATCGAATGATGTTGCAAATCTGAAAAGCTGCTGCTGTGCCTGGTGTATAGATTACCTTTAAAATACTAGGAGAAAGAAAAGATGTACCGTAGATGGTTACTCATGCAGTGTGGCGCCTAATAATGCTGATTCCCGGCTCTTTTTTATTTTTAACATCAAAACAAGGGTCTTTCCCTGTCTGCATGTCCCTATGGCTCTGCGTCGGTGATGTCTATTACATGGATCAAACTCAAGTCCGGGGGCCAAATCTGGCCCAAAGTGTAATTATTAGGGGTGTGACGATTCACTCACATAGCGATCCGATTCATATCTCGATTCACAGGCTACGATCCGATTCATAAAAATTATTAAACGAACGATCCAGTTCGATCCAATTCGGTTCAGTTCGATCCAAACCGATCCATAACGATTAATTTGCACACCCCTAATATATGTATACTGTATATTAGGGGTGTGACGATTCCCTCACATAACAATCCGATTCATGTCTCGATTCACAGGCTACGATCAGATCCAGGAACGATTCATAAAAAAATATTAAACGATCGATCCGATTCGGTTCAGTTCGATCCAAAACAATGAATTTGCACTGTAATTATAGTAATTATATTTGTCCCACAAGGTTATATCTGATGTGTGCTAGCGTATATGCAGTATATATTATAGTAGATGTATTATGTTTGCTTTTTGTTGGACTGGAAAAAAATTAAATTGCTTTAAAAGGAAGGAACTCAAAGGGCTACAGATAAAGGGACCTTATAAGAAACAAATGCTACAGATGTGTGCTTATATCAAATTTTTTTCTAATATTATAGGCATTGGTTGTTCTAGATCTAACGTGTACGTAAAACTCCAGTTTGTTTTCTAATGAAAAGAATATAAATACCTTATCTGGAGGGAAGGGAAAACATTAACGATTGTCATTTTTCCTATAAATATGAGGTTTGGCCTCAGATTTAGTTTTTACTCTTAGCCCACTGTCAATTTTAAACTTGACACCCGTGTTTGATGACTATTTATTTTTTCTTTGCCGACCATACATTCTTTCCTAAATGCAGCCTAAATTTGTTATTCAACATGAATTCAAAGCAGACCAACGTTTACACTAAATGATGTTGGGTCCATTCCAGGACAGTTTTCTCACCACTGCAGGACCGAGAAAATGCAATAATTGTTTTGACAGTTCGTTGCGGGGTCAGGTTTTGTAGGATGGTAATAAACAAAAGTATGTGGGAATCTGTAATGGAATCAACACATAGAGGCACAAATATTCTGAAAACAAACTCGGTCTGTCAGCGGTGCAAGACATCTAATGAGCAGATAAACACCTCACTGCAAACCCAACCAGCCTTCAATTTTCCAAAAACTCCCTGAAAAGCCTACCTCTCAACAATAGGTCTAATGGCCCTCGAGAGTGCGCTAAAAATAAACACATTTCAATTTATCTCTCCATCTCTTTCCACCTCTGTTGCTCTCCCTAGTCTGTCCTAGTAATGACAGACTTCTCTCCCGGTGTGTTCATGTACACACTATAAATCCTACATGCAATCGTCTCCGTTTGTTAGTCCCCTAAATTGGGTCTGTGCATATCGATTAAGGCTGCATGTCCTCAGAAACGTTTCTGTCTTTCATTTTCCTCACAATCGTTTGGGCTTTTCACTGATTTTGCCTTCTCTCCAGGCGGATTCTCTCCATCCTCCTCCTGTCTTAATGTTTTCCGTCCCCTTCCTGGCTCCTTGTGGTCTCCCCTTCTAACGTAAGAAATATGTGCATGTTTTTCACTGTACCCGCTTTGTCTTGCTCAAGCTTGCCACATGCATGCATGCATGCACCGACACACAAATCCACACTGAAGTGGAAAAGGCCTGAAGGTCTCTACCTTACCGACGTCATTTACCCTCCATAACACAAACAGCACAGAGCAGATAAGCAGAGTGAAAACACAAAGACAGAGAGAGAGGTGAGAAAAGAAGGAGAGGACAGGGCAGGAGAGGAGGGAATATCAAGAGGGACGAGAAGAGGAAAAGAGGCTAAGTCCCCTAGTGGTGTAGACAAGTTAAGGTCCAACCTGACCTGACAAAACTCAGTGGCCAAGATTGAAGCTCCCCACTTATGACTTTGTGCTGAAAGATAATAGCCACAGCAGCCTTCAGGCCGGACAAGCTAATGGTAAATCACTTTGTTGCCAGGTTTTTACTGAAAAACAGCAGATGAGTAGTGTCTTTTTAAGGTAGTCTTCCATATTAATGAAGTCCTTCACTTGCAGCCCACGTTCTAAGATTTCTGCCTTAACTCTCTAATAAATAATAGGATTACAAATCCGCTTCGTGAAATCGTTGCCGGTAGTTTGCATCAGACGTCCTGCGAGCACAAAAGCGCCGCCGTGACTTCAGCTCAGAGCCACACGTTTCAAATCATAACTGATGAATTGATTTGGTTACAGATCACACAAATCCAATCAAATCACAATATTTGACCAACTACGTAACTGTTAAAATTAAAAGAACCACGTTCCTAAAGAACTAATGGCTAACCTCTGTGTTTCGTTGTCAGCCGTTACCATGATACATTTTACCCATCATGCAACTGTACTTTGTTCATAGAGAGCTCTTAGTATAGAAGTTTTGTGTTGAGCTTCCACAGCAGGTGACAACACTGGGCCAGCACGTTTACCACACTGTGTGGGGCCATCTGTCACAACAACATCGCATATAAGCATATACCTATACATTCCTGTGTATGTGCACAAAATAAATAATACTTATATCAAAAAACTTGCTTAAAGCAGACTTCACGATATATGACAGCACAACAAAGCTCCAAGAAAATGCAATATTATGGACTGATGGGGAGCAAATCAAATTCTCTAACACCCAGCTATAGATGCCGGTCTATTTCTTTTCTGTTCTCTTGTCTCTCTGTTGGTTGTGAATTTTCGCCACCATTTCTTTACTCTTGAATCTGTGTCCAAACATGCGTTTATACAGACATTGTGGGAAAAACAGGAAGAAAATGTGACTAAGATCACAAGGATTTCTTGTGGTTTCACTGTTATCTACAATTCACTGGAAACTGCAGTAAGTTGATGCAGTAATTAACTGTATTATTTAATAGTGGGGTTTGTTTTGTGCATCTTTGACAATAAATTCCCTAAAGCCAATGTTTCCATATCTTTAGCTCACATGCTAAACATTTTTTTTCAGACTAGGGCAATGCAAGACTTCTAACCCAGTGGTTCCCAACCACTGGGCCAGGGACCAGAGAAATAATGTATCCTTTTGTCCCCATCTGTCTATTACTTCCACTTGATCCATACCCATATCAACAAAAGAACTGACCAATAGAATGGACTATATTTGATTAGGAAATATTTTCTCAGTGAAGACAACAACAATAAACTCAAAATTTCTCCAACTCTAACTTTTTATACTGGTCTGGTAGCAGAAAGTTATAGTCTGTGTGCACTTGAGAAATCCTTGTTGTGCCCATGCACAGTTAATTTGGGTAGGAAGATTCTATAGGTAGGAAAATATTTCAGAACACCAGAAATTGAATTTTACTAAGGGGTATTTATCTGCCACAACTTAATGAGTGGTCCATGAAAAAAGTACCAGACATTCAACTGGTCCGTGGCGCAAAAAAGGTTGGGGAACACTGCACTGACCACTCTTATCAACAATGAAGTTTTTGGAATTTATCCATTCATCTGCTTATCTTTTCCCTGCAATCCCAGCATTTACAGAATAGATAGCACTTTTGCATATTAGCCTTTGACTTTTACATGTCATTTATCTTAGTTCACACAAAGCTATCTGGCTTCATATCCAATTTCAGTACCTGGGAGTCAAAATAATTGCCCTCCTTTGGAGTAGAGGATACAAAAAACCCTTAAAAAGAGGAAGAAGAAGAAGAAGAACTGATGCCGTCATATTCAGCTGTTTGCACTGAAATTGGTATATGTCTCAAGACACCTAGAAATTCCATGAAATTTGTCAAAACCCAAGCGCTGTAATCTTTGATTGTCCTTATCGGAGGAAAAACGATAATGATCTTAACGTTACTACATATTTATGCTAATATCAAGTAAAAAAACTCTACAATTTCATCAAGAACTGTATGGAATCCTCCATGAAAGTCAACAGAATCATCACCTGAACTCCTCACGGCAGTGGTAGCTGAGAGTGTTAGAACAAAGCTGTTCGTGACTTATCACACAACCTCTAACCGTCAACATCTACAGTGTGAACCACCTGGGGAGACATATTTATGTCTCACGGAGACACCTTAAACCTCCCCCTAATGTCCTCCGGGAACTACAAGGATGTCTGCGAGTTCAGGACGGAACTGCTCCACTTCTCTTTTCTCTGTAAATACCATGTGGTCTATTTCCAATGAGCTCCACATGAACACCCTGGGTATCAAGGCAGAACTCTGCCCTTGGTCTGAATCCTGACCACACAGAACCTACAGGCCTCTCTGCTGCAGACTGTACCTGCCCATAGAGACAGGCCCGCTGCTGGTGGAGACCTAAGGCCACTCGGGCATCCAGGAGACGTTCATGAGCGACTGCTCCTCAGAGGCTTTTACCATCACCACTCATTACTGGCAAGAGTCGGGATGAAGGATAACAGACTGCACAACGGACCGTGTCACGCGTCGCCCGTTGGACACAAGGGGAGAAACGAGCAGCGCGTGACCAAAAAAAAAAAGAAAACACACACACACACACTGGGACAACGGGATAAAATATGGGGGGGTTGGAAGTGTGTACTTGAGATAATAAAGAAGACACGTGCATATTACTTACATCCCGGAATCGGTCCCATCTCCCGGTGAGCCACTTATCGTCCAAAAAATTGCCGCTGTCGGAGCGAGCGCAGACGTATCCGAAGGCGCACACACAGAGCAAGGTAACGCTCAGCATCTGCGGAAACGACCACGGAGCAGCGGCACGGACACAAACACAGACACGGGGAGACACAGACAGACAGAGGGACAGAGGACACGGGTCAGGTTGCTGCTACGATCATCAAAGTCCACTAAGGCACATCAGCGATGGAGACAAAGCACCAGCCCCGGAGCTCGGAGGATGCGAAGCCTCCACCCCCACCACCCCGCTCTCTCTCCTACCTTGTCGCATCAGCTGCTCTCTCCAGACTGTGCTGCTCGCTGCCGTTTTCTCTCACTATATCAGCAGCCTTCCTTCTCCTCCCCCTCCCTCTCTCCACCGCTCAGTGCGCAGCAGTGGAACAGGAACGCGCACGACACTGAGCGCGCCGCTGCGCCGTGAGAGTGCACGGCTAGACAACAGCACATATAGTGGCAAGCTGTTTTATTCTGTCTTCCTGACGACTAGAGTATATTAGTAATAATAATAATAATAATAATAGGCGTCAGTGGTGGCCGAGCAGTTAAGGAAGCAGACTTGGTTCCGCAAGGTTTCAGGTTTCATTCACCATCTGGCTGGTTGCCCCTAGGTTCTTGCAGTGTGATTTGGGTGGCTGTCATGGAGACTGTGACACAACAAAGGAGAAGCGGATAAAAAAATTAATGAATAAATTCCTTTTAACTTGTTCCTTATTTAGGGGTTGCCACAGTGAATGAACATTGTCCATCTTTTTTTTTAAGAACTCTTAATCCCTTAATTTAATAATTAAGCATAATTATCCTTCGGGGAAATTATGCGTCTGAATTTAACCCATCACCATAGTGAGCAGGGCACGCTGCTGGCTGAGCTGTGAGGGGACCATGCTCAGGGCACCTCAGTGGTAACTTGCCGATAGAGGGATTCGAACCAGGAGCCTTGTGGACCCAAGTCCGCTTCCTTAACCACTAGGCCACCAACACCCCTCCTTCCAAAAAAAAGTGAACAGTGGGCAGCTTTGAGCGCCCAGGGAACTGTGATTGAGGACGGTGCCATCCTCAGTGGTAACTTGGCGGTTAGGGGATTCCAACCAGCGGTCTTGCAGATCCAAGTCTGCTTTCTTAACCACTAGGCCACCAACTAACTGTCCATTAAACCAGGTTTTTAGAAACATTCAAATAATTCTATTTCCTTTTACCTTTAACTTTTTCAATAATTTGGAGATTGAATTCCTCCTACAAGGGAAATTATACCATTTCAAGAAGTCCTGCTGTTTTATAAAATGGTTGCAGCGGCACATTTTTTGAAAATAAATACTTCCTACATGGACCTGTGTGTTATTCTGGCCCTGGCTTTCGATGTATAAAACTAAAAACCGAGATAAAATGCATATCTAAAACCTCACAACCCCTCAATTTATCTTTATGTAGCGCACGTTCAGTGAAGCTCACACGGTCACAGTGGCCAAACCAGGAACGCTGAATGTCTTTCGCTCAATTACCAAAGCAGAGCAATGAGGCTTGTGACAACGATTGAGTTTCTAGAAAGATATGCTCTGGGAGAACTGGTCTCAGGGCTGAAAACTGATGCAGCGCCATAAGATTGTATCATAATAAATTTCTCCGAATTGACTGACGTCGGTGGCCGAGTTGCAGGGAAACACAAATTAATCTAGTATTTGCAGGAGTTCTGTTGACCTGGGTTTGCATGGTAACAACAATTTGAAGGAAGTTGTTGCTAAGAGTTTTGTTTAGTCAAAAAGGTACAGCCTTCCCAACGAGGGCATAGTAAACAATTTAGACCAGCGAGAGCAAACCTTTTGACTCATGGACCACGTAAAGGTCATACATAAAAATACTAAAAAACATTTAGCCATTTCCATACCATCTAGTGGGGAAATGCAGACATTGCAAGGTTTGGACAGAAATAAAACGGCACCAGAAATGATTGACATAATTTGGACAAGTTGGCCTCATGGTTAAGGAAGCAGACTTGGGTCCATAAGGTTTTAGGTTCAAATCCACAAGCTGCAAAGTTGCCAATGTGTTGCTCTGAACATAGCAACATCCCCCCATAACTTCCAGTGGACTCGCCCCCAACAGGAAGCCTCAGGGTTTGGTGCAGTGTAATGTGGTTGGCAGTCATGGAGATTGTTGCCTCTGCATCCAGTCCCTGGACCATAGTCGGCCTATGTCTGATTTAGCAATAATAATTACAATTAAAAAAACATTCTTTACAAATAATCGAGAAATTAAAATGTTCATGGTGCCCAGAAATGAGAACTCAGCTCCTTCGCCTTCGCTGTGTGGGTGTGTTTATATTTGATGGCATATGGAACAAATGATGAAGTTATGGCATACGCGGTGCGAGCGCATCACGGGGGTGCACAGAGGAAAACCACGCATAGCAAAAAAAATGTGGGTACATATGATGGGCAGAGGACGTTTAATGTGAGTCCTGTGTTCGCTTTAGCCGGAAGTGTGCAAAATGTAAACAGGAAACGGTTTGACAGACGCTGCGGTGGTTACAGATCAGCCATGTGTTCTCTCCCTTATGGTTTTTGTGTTTTTTTTAACTGTGAAGACAGTTTGTGTTTTGGGGTGTGAATGCTGCCAACTAGATATGAGTTTTAGAATCTTGTGATAAAAGTGACAAAGCGATAAACACGTAATTCAATTGACTTGAGTTTCCAAAGAAACAAAACAAAGAAACGAACTGTCTTATGGTCTAAATGGCAGAAATCCATTTAGTTGTTCAGAAATTCCACTGTAATTTGTGACCTCATGTTGTAAAGGGGTTTACCACACCAAACAAACTTGAGGACAGTGAGAAAGTAAAAAAAATAGGCGTTTATGATTGTAAAGCGCCGAAACAATTTGACAATGATGTAATGTGATCCCATTCATCGGGTAAGGAATGGTGGATGGAGATACAGATATAAAGTTTCTGTGTTTTCAACATATACCCTCCCCTTAGGGCAGTTGGTGGCGTAGTGGTTAAGGGAGCAGACTTGGGTCTACCGCCAAGTTACCGCTGAGGTGCCCTGAGCATGGTATTGTCCCCACACACTGCTCCCCGGGCGCAGGCTCAGCCGACAGCCCCCTGCTCACTACGGTGATGGGCTAAATGCAGAGGCATCATTTCCTGAAGTTATGAATATAGATTAATATAGTTCTAATTATTATTATTATTATTATTATATACAACCATGGTAAAGGTACATTTGTTTGGACAAATATAATGGTAACAAAAATTGCCCATAACAGTTGATATCTAGCCATGTACAATGGTCTCAATAGTAGAATAATAGATTGTACAGACTTTACCCGTGATTTTAAGAAATGCTACGTTTTCCTGTTCATTTTATTCTTCAGGTAAAATATATTTCTAGTACCAGGCGTTGAAATGAGCCCAAAATGAAAGAATACAAGGGTGATCTAATAACTGTGTCCATGGTTTTATATTTATCCCGTCATTTCCAAAGGCCAAATTAAATTATGTATTTTATATCTTTATGAAAAAAAGATTTCACTCCTTAGTGCAGCTACCACAGATAATAAGTCTCATGATGAGACCTTGAAATAATTTGAGATGTGAAACATTTCATAGAGATTCTTCTCTTCTCTTTTCTCTGCATGAATATTTGTATTCTTTCAGTCTCGTTGTTGTCAAAGGCAACACTGAAAGAAGAAGAAGCATGTTCAATAATAAAAAAGCTGAAGTGATAAAAACGCAGGTGTGCCTGACGCATGGCAGGTTTTTTTTTTTTTTTGTCGGTTGTGGTTTGTATTGTCTCTGTCAAACTTTGCATTTGTGTCTGCGCACTTGTGTGTGCCCGTGTGCGTGAGGGAGGGGGCCGTTGTTATCTTGCAAAGCAGGCATTTTGAGCACGGCTAAGAACACAAGGTCAGCGTGAGTTCTGTGTTTCAGCTCCAGGATGAAAAGCTAATAGCACAATAATGACAGAGAAGGAAACTGGAAGCTGAAGATAAGGCCGGCTGACACAGAATGGACAACACTGAAAGGGTGATTACAGAGCCACCAGTGAGCACTGAGGGTAGAGACAGAGACAGACAGAGACTGATGGTCTTTTTGACATTTTACAGCGCCAGTATGGATTTTATTGACTTTTATCGTCATTTAGGTTTTAGAAATACAAACATACAGTGTCCAAAACTATGTCTCAGCTCTAGGGCTTGATTTTATTTTAACATTCACATGCTGTCTCCGTCGTCTCATGACTTGAAACCCATTTAAGGTCTTGTCAGGGGACAGATCAGGAAGTCTTTGATCTGCAGCTGGAGCTACGGAGTCACCAGAGTCACATGAAATTAGTTAAGACGGACTCGAGACAGAGCGTCTTTGTGTGCAGTGGGAATAGACCTACAAGGGTGGAACAAATTACATATAATAAAACAAAAACTCCACAACAACCAGAAGTGATGTTTTGTGTTGTGAAAACTGGAGTTTTTAAAACTAGAAGTCGCTGCGGTGAAGAGTAGCTGTGTTCCACTGCCATCTTGTGGTGCTTTCTGCGAATTACACAAAGGTCAATAATTGCCTGTGTAGATTCTAAGTCATCCAGGTAATTCAATGCAAAAATGAGTTACTTGGAGAGCAACTGGACATAGTAGGTTTTCTTGAAGACGTTTCACCTCTCATCCAAGAGGTTACAACATTTTGACGTAATAAAAAAGAATATTTTCTGTTGTATTGAAATAAACTATATAATGTTTGCATCCTAAATGAAAGGAAACCTTTGAGGAGTTCAATCATCTTTCTTATTGTCAGAATTATCATGTTTGCACTACAGTCTCAGTCTTTTCTCACCTTCAACCCTCAGCAGAGACACACGTCATGATCACCACAACGCACCACGGGAGAGTTCTGTCATGGTGTGTAGATTGGGTGTCCTATGGTGATGAACTATTCATATGGTACTCAGGTAACACACCTGATATCTGCAGGGGCACTGGGAGAAAGGCAGGGAGGGGGAAGGAGGAGTAAAGGGGAGGAGAGATGACGAGGTTTTTAACAACGAGGCGGGGGGAGGATTTGGTTTTATGAGGAAATGGGATGAAACATAAAAAGAATCCTAAGGATATTGTACAGTGATGGAGGACACGGTGGAAGAAACGTACCATAATAGGAAGGAAGTTGATGTGAATCGGACGTGTGTCTGTCAACAATTGGATCTGTGTTCAGGATAAACATGCATTTGTCCCACAGTTTCTCTGCTGCCCTCCCCCCCGCCTACCCACAATCAAGCTCTCAGCTGAAGTCTGTCTCTGCAGGAGTGTGTTTACCGTAAAACAATGGCCGTGTCATCACAAATACAGTAAACGCACTCTTTCAGGTCGTTATCAGCACCTATTCTTCAGACGACTGATAACCATCGCTCCTTTCCAGTTTTGCCGTGGGGAGTAAATCTTTCCTTCTTTCCCATTTACTGGCCTAAAGCCTTTTCCAAGGGATCTTTCTTGTTCTGCTTGTGGAATTCTCACGTCTGACATTTAGTACAGTTCATAATACAGTCACACAAAACCAGATGGGAAAGATCCTGTAAAAATTAACGCTGGCTCAAAGCTATGCTCTGGGGACCCTGCTGTGTCAGAATGGTTGAATATATTGGTTCAAAAATGACAAACCCACAAATCTTACAAACTTTATTGAGTCATCCAATATGTATACACTGTTTTAAATTATTATGCAAAAAGTGTTCAAGAGTGGTAAGGTAAAATCTTTTGTTTGTCAGTTTAACCTGATGAATCATTTGGAACATGGGTGCAGTTGTGTGTGTGTTTTTTGTTAATGTACTATTATCATTGGGAGGTTCATTCAAAAACATTGAAGAAAATAATTCGTATATATATATATATATACATATATACATATATATATATACATACATATATATACATATATATATACACATGCATATATACTGTATATGTATATATATATTTGTATATATATTCTGGCTACTATAGTGCAGTGTGATTTGGGTGGCAGTCGTGGAGAGTGCTGCCCCTGTGACCCAGCAACGGATAAGTACATGAAGATGAATGATTGTTGTGCTGAATCTGTATATCATGGTGGAGGCTGACAACGTTATGGGGTTAAGAAGATAATTTTTTGTTTCTGTATTTTGTTTAATAATTTAAGCAATATACTGTATACTGTATATATATATGTATATATATACACTGTATAACAGTATATATATGAATATATATATGAATACATATATATAATCTTCTTCTGTGTTCTCTCTTTTCTCCAGGAGTTTACAGGATTTTATACCACACTGTAATGACATGTACTTGCATTAATACAACATTATTCTTTTTCCACTTCGGAAGTAAAACTTGTATACTTAATTTTTGCAAATAGACAACCTTTTGGCTGCAAAACATTTGTGGATAAATGTCTTAAATGAAAAGGTTTTTATGACCGAAATGTTTAATGTGACCTTGAATATCGCGATATATCGTTATCATTAAAAATTTGCTAGCGTAATTATGAATGCACATGCGCAGAAACTGACAACGCTTTGGGATTATTTTCATTTGCCCGGACAGATTATTTTCATCTCTCCAAATGAAACAAACAGGTTGGTGTGGGACTCTTATCAGCACTGCGTTACATCAGCACATCCCTGACTGCTGACACTGTCAACATGGATGAAGCCAAGTCACAGCCAAGGCAAAGCAGGGCCTAAATGTGGGCTGATACTCTTCCCCACCTTTCTGCGTTACTCAGCCAACCGTCTCTCTGGTTTCCCCCACTCTCTGCCACTCCCTGACTTTTTCCATCTCGCAAACACACTTAGTCCTGCCTCTCACCTCGTCCTCCGTGAAAGGCGGTGCGACTCTTAATGTCCTTTCTGTCGTAGAAACCCGGGGACCGTCACAGTCATCGTCGTCTTCGCCGTCGCTTTTAAAAAACTGTCCTCATAGAAATCAGGACTACTCCATATTTCAATCCCTCTCTGCAACTTCTTCCGCTCCTCCATTAAGGTAAGTCCAATTTGAGCGACGCCTCGGTAGGTGTTGTTACAGGTGCCCGCCGCAACTTAGTCATTTAACGCTTGTACATGTTACAGAAACGGACCATTTGTCCGTTATTCGCATGATAAAATGTAGCCCGCGGCCACGTCAGTGATTTGAACAGTACGGATAGAATATTCTCCATTACGAGTAACTTTTTTGAGCTCAGTCGAAACCTGTTAGAGTCAGGTGTCGTGTGATCGCCGTGTTGCGTTCAGGATAACTCTGAATTGCCAATGCCGTACATGGGCACACTATTTCAACCCGTCAATTAATTTCATATCTGCGAGTTTTTCTGGTTTTATGGTCTCTTTTATCGTCAACTCAACAACTGTAATTTCCCTAGCGACATTATACGAGACTTTAAAACGATAAAATGAACTATTTGCATTTTTATCTCTATTTCTTCCCTCACCAAAAAGGTATCGTTAACTGCTTTCGCCCAGTTAAAGTAGCCTCAGTGACAACATGAGCTAACGCCAGCATTAATTCAGGTGTTTTTATTTATTTATTTGTTTATTTATCTATCGATTATGATTTTATTAGTCCAACCATAACTGAAGTTAATGTGTACAGTTGTCTTGCTTGATCAAATTGACGTCAAACCACACTTACATATGTCGATGAGGACAAAGTAAGCATAGAAAGTACTATACTATGTCCTTGACCACAAAACCTATTTAGGATATTTGTCATAATAACGGTAAGAAAAACACAGTTGGATGGGTCACATCTTTGAGAAACTTTGAAATGCTAAAAAGACAGACGTTTACATGAATTAGGTAATTGTTCTATAGGGGACAAGTTTAGTTTGGTTGTAATTTTAGATATCTAAACGGTAATTGTACTTATATCTAGGTTTATATATATATGTGTGTATATATATATATATATATATATATATATATATATATATATATATATATATATATATATATATGCC